>CABFPE010001309.1:0-49222 GCA_900660155.1 Hofstenia miamia | reverse complement strand
TTTAATAATCATTTGACGTTATTCAGCTTTAGTTGCTTTTTTGGATGATGCTACAACAACACTGATAACCAAACTGATTGTGGCATAATCCATTGAATAACCATGTGTGGTCAAAGTAAGAATAAAGATGGACGTAACTAAGACTAAAATGTAATAATGATTAAAATGTAAACACATGGTTATGATTGATTATTTGATTTGTAAAATGTTTTATGCAGTTTTATATTTAAAATTTACTTGACAGTATTTGGCAAAAATGAAGATGGCCAAACAGCATACTCTAATTAATGCTGATGTTGCATAATTATAAGCAGACTAAAACACAAGGGAAAATTGTAAACAAGATTCAATCAAACAGGTACTAGTCAAGTATTTGATTATTTACTAAAAAAGTGCTATAAATATGTTATGAGTGTTAAGATGATTGATGAATGAATTTAGTTTGGATTTACTTCTTCTCTTGTCATTTTATTTAATAGTTTATGGAAAGCTAAATGTTTAAGCACTAGAGGTAATTGTACAGTGGTTCCCACATATATTTAATGAAATGCTGGAGCAGCCTCACAATCAGCTATTCAATGGTGGTGAGGGCAATAGCTGTAGTTTTCTCAAAGTGCTTTTAGGTTACAAATAGGGATAGGGATTTTTCTCCATTATAGCTTTCCTATTACTTGTTGCTTGTCAGTTATTACGATTGTATTTACATTGCTCTACATGGTTGTTATTCCATTATTGAATCCAAGTCATTTATGGTTTTATATCATAGTTAATATTTCACTATTGAATTTAATTTGCTCATTGTATTACCTCATAGTGATTAATACGCTGGTATTAAATTCAAGTTGCTCATGGTTTTATATCTTAGACCTTTGGCTGACTTGTGCATTCACTTTCTTGCAGATGGCATTGATTGTTTACATGTATGAAGGGCTAGCATGTATTACTATATCTGTAGGGCTATTATATGTAAGGCTTGATAACAAGCTAAAGCATTGTGGTTGCAGTATTCTATTATCCCTACATGGTCATAATAACAAAAACAATCAATGCACTAAATTCATAAGTAGTCACAAATCCACAATCACTGAGTTTCCTATTCACACACTGATCCTGTTAATGGTTTCCACTGCAGAGTTCAAGTGCAAGCTGTAGTTGTGGCTGATCAACATGTCTCTGGAATTGCATTGCACTGCTTCAGGTTTCAACCCTGTCTTCCATCTACTGCTCTCTATCTAAATGAGTTGTTGGTAATTAAGCATTTAGAGAAGCTAATGTTTATTAATATAAGTTAATCAAACAAACACTCAAGTGAAAGGAGAGAATTAGGAACTTGTCAAACTTAATGGTCATATACACTATGAAAAGTAATAAGTTATTGGATTGGCAAGATTCTACATGGCAACCATGACAGGCGCCTGAAGAGCATGCATGAAGAGAAAAGCTATAGTGGAAATATGATTGGTGTGGAGAATAGTTAATTTAGAAGAAAGAAGAGCAGTCCAAACGGTAACAAGTTGTTACTTATTGAACTAAAGAAAAGACAAGCAAGTATAACCTTTGAGCACACAAAAATTTTAGAAGGGTGTCATTAAACAATTGCTTCTAGTTTACAATGAAGATGGTGAATTCACGAAAAAAACAAAGGACAAAACCCAAAACGCAAGAAACACCCCAAAATTAGAGAACCCGAGACAATGCAAATATGTCCCCTGAGAGTGAGACATCCCCAACGGAAATAGTGCTGCAACCAGTGCAAGAAAATGTAGAGTTTTTGATAGTTGAACTGACAAAGATAATAGAGAACAACAATAATGAAAGAAGAGAGTTGACAATACAAATAGAAAACTTAACTCAGCAAATGTTCAAAATAGAAATGGCGAATATTAAGAAAGACAAACGTATTGAGGAGATTATACAAGATACAAGCATAAGGCTGACAGAACAAAGAAATGTATTTCAATGACAAATTGAAAAGTTAATTAAAGCAAACAAAGAGATTAAAGCACAGAGTGAGAAGTTACAACAACTGATGACCCAGATGCATAAGGAAAATGTCAGCCTTAGGGAAGAGAATATCTCAAAACAACTTGAAATTGATAATTTGAAGGATAAAATTTGATTGATATCTTTAACAAACAAAGAAAATCGAGATAAAGAAAAAAGAAAAGTTAAGGTGATAGAAAATATGATAATGCAGGAACCAGAAAAATTAACTGAAACTATACCAGTAAAAGAAACACAGAGTGAAATATATAAAAACTGTGAATCAAAAGATGAATTTGTGGAAAAATTAGTGACAAACATAACTAAGCAAGTAAAAGAAAATTGCAAAAAATCAGGAGAGACAACACCTATATACAAAGAAATGATATTGTCAGAAGAAGAAGACAATGATACACTGGCATGTAAAGTGATACTCCCAAAATTTACAGGAAGAGTGGATAGTTATTCACTGACATTCAATGAATGGATCCAAATGTTCGAGATGAGTACATATTCAAAATATGATTTGTTTTCCCATATCTGTAAGGGACTTCCAGAACCAATTCAACAACAGTTTGAAATAAAATGCAATGCAGACGATTCATTGGAAAGAATGATAAGAAAAGGATTAGGGATACAAGTCACAATGGAAAATAATGCTCGAATTAACAAAAAGTCGACAATAATAAAGATAATGACATCATTGACAATAAATGGAACTAGTAAAATAAGGAAAGAGGAAATTGGAAAACCAAAAGACGAGATTATAAGAATAAAGTTAAAAGATGGGACGATAAAGCAAATAAACAGAAAAGATTTGAAATGCCAGACATGTGGAAAAAAAGGTCATATAAAGAAATACTGCAAACGGCAAATTAATTTTATTGAGGAGGAAGAAGCGTATTTTGATGATGAAGATTTGTTAGAAGACAAAGAGGAGCCTGAACAAATCAAAGAAATAGAAAACAATACTTTAAACTAGAAGGAGCGCCACCTCTGTAAACCATGCACCCATTCTGATTGTTACAGACCTAATCAAAACAAATACAATTACAGTTGTAATCAATGGTGTAATGGTAAAAGCAACCATAGATACGGGAGCAGCAATATCAATAATCACGGATGAATGTACATCAAAGATAAGATTTGAAAGGAAAAATTTACAAAGTGAAAAGAGCAGATTAATAAATGCATCGGGAGATTATATTGATGTAAAAGGAAAACTAACAGAGATACCAATACAAATAGCTAATATGACATTTTCACAGACGTTTACAGTGATTATACAGAAAAAAATTCGCTGCCTTATGAAGTTATATTGGGTAATGATTTCTTAATTGATAATAAGTGTATTATTGACTATACAAACAAAACAATATTGGTGATAAAACAGTTACTGTCAATGATACTGCATTATAATGGAAATAACAATATCTATCATTGAGAGTATGGGATTTCACATTCAGTCAAAAATCAAGTGAATAACTTACAGCCAAACTATTTTTGCCATAATCTTTTATGACATGTTTCTTTTTATAATGATCATTTATAGAACTTTACAAATGAAAATCACTAATTAAAATTGAAATAAAATTCACAATTTTTCACTTTGGTTAGATTAGGTGTTATTCAATTTACATCTTTCTAGATTAGGTGAGGCTGATAAGAATGACTTTAAGCTTGCATTCTGTCACAATAGGTGATGATGATAATGTTGAAAGATGCTTGTATTACTAATGATCAAAGAGGAGAAAAAATGTTATAAATTTCAGACTACTAAGTACATGTTTAATTATAATTAACTAATCTGGTAATTTTGTATCTTTATTAGCAGCTTTTGTTAACACAGTATTTATTATGTAATGCATTATCAGTAATTAATTAACTAAGAGACAAGTTCATTGCACTAATCTTTATTTTAAAACTGGAATCACCACACTGAAAAATGTTATGCAGTTAATTACTCCATTGCTATCTGCACAATTCAGGTGAGATGCCATTTGAGTCAGCAAAATTTCTGTGAGGGAAACACATGAAACCTAAATATATTATCATTAGTCACTTGAATGACTCAAGTGTATAGTATAGATATATTCAGTTATATCCAAAGAGGAACTAACAATTTAATGGAACAAATTGCTGATGAATTTGAATTGTTGAAACAAATACTGTCAAGGATAGGTAGTTACATTCTTTTATGAGCAATTTTGATTGTATTTTATCCACACAGAACTCATCTTATTTATCAATAATTGCTTGTTTCAAATTTGCCACTAAAATTTGTTAGTTACCATATTCAACAGTTGCATCTGTATTGGATCAATAATTACATAAGTACATTGATTGTAACTAAATAAATTCACAAACAAAAACAAAATACTAATAAAAATAATATATAACTAAATATCTAAATACAATGTAAGCAATATTTTCTGTTATGCAAACCAATATTAAAATGCAACATAAGTTTCCTTTAGTCTAAAAGAAGACTAGAAAAAACTAAGTCAAAAATCTAGGTAAAATTACTAAAACTTTTATTTTCCAGCACACACTTATCAACTACCAATTTTGCTTTTTAGTTTGCTGTGTACAGATTTTATTTGTGAATTTTAAATTACACTAGGAAATTAACCTGGGAATTTGCTTGTTTTTCCACTTCTGTGTGTCCTGCTAAAACTAATTACACTTTGTGTCTGTGATTACATCAAAAAGCTTGGTTGAATTGTATTTCACAATTACTACTTAAATGTAATAAAGTAAATATTAGTGCACCTTACAATAATTAATCAATTTAAGTAAAATTTAAGGGCATGTGCCACACTAAGGCAAAGAGTCTCTTTACTTAAAGTCCTATTTTGACACTTTCCTGTTCCTATTTTCTTAGCTGGTTGTCATATAAAAGAGGTGCAAAAATGGTAATAACAAAGCAAATAAGGTTCAATGGCATTAATATCATATTTCAACAAAACCTGAATTAAGGTGTGTCACATTAGAAATTTACAAAGCATAATGAAATTGGGGTACAAGCCTTTGAGAATATTATGGCTACCAATTTTAACTCTTTTCCTTTTACTATACTTTTACTGTTTGTAAGCTTAAATATTAGAAAAGCTGTGGAAATTACTTGATTAATTGCATATTCATAGATACATATCATTCACTTGCTTAGCTATCTGGTTATTTTACAAACTCCATATTTTTAGGTTTAATCATTATCAGCATGGACATGACAGTGGTGTTACCTGAAAAAAATGGGGGTCATTTCAAATTACTGAATAATACCAATAATATAATTTTCTACAAATTTGATTATATTTTCAATAAAAGGCTCATCTTTGGAATCCAAACTTTTTACATTTGTGTTGTATGACCAATTTCACCCCTCCTGGCTACACCTGTGGTACATGATAACTTCTTATTGCACTATAAAGGGTATATGGTCATAGAGTTCTAATCTGTAAAGACAAGTAGGCTCTAGGGAACAATTTCCCTCTTACTGGGAGTGGTTTGCATTAGTTACAGTAGAGCAGAAATTAGCTTATTGAGCCTGCAGCATCATTTATTTGCATGTATCAAACTAGAACTGACATGATTATACCAAGCCAAAGGGGTCTAGAGTTTTGGTTTGTGGTATGTATGTTGGAGAACAAACATATTTGTTGAGACTATGAGATTGAAATTAACAAGTTGAGACTCTAGATAACCACTATTCAATCAATGGCTTGGCATTAGCAGTCAGCCATGAACAAGTGTTGCCAAAGAATGAAATTCATAACTGTTGAACTACACAGTTGGTAACATTAATTTTTGGTTCTTAAGCAAATGTAACAAAAAAAGTCTGACACACCTTTGAGAGCTACAATATAATCAAACTAAAATTACTTGTGCAGGTTATTTACCACCCATAAAATGCAGAAATGTAAATTTAAATAGAAATATATTTTCAAGCTGGTACATAATATTTGAGTTAAATAATAATCATCTACAGTGCAAATTATATTTGCTGATGCAATTATTGACATAAGATTTTAAAATCTTTTTCAAACAGAAAATATATAAATTCAAAGTAAATTATTTTGCTTTTCAAATATAGTTATCTAAAGATCATTTAGCCTTGAAAAGCATATGACTACAGAAAACTTAAATATATAGTATTTGTCTGTAATTTGCTAAAAATAACACAAATTAGTGCTTCAAGCTATATATATATATATATATATATATATATATACATGAAAAATGCTAACATGCTAAAAAACATTGTGAAACTAAAATCACAAAAGAAATATGCATTAAATCAACTAAGAAAACATTATTAAATAAACAAAGACATCAATCAAGTTTAATTATATTTTAAAAAGATCTTAATCACTAAAAGAAGAAGTTTGGAAACATTTTTCTAAATGCTTGACAATGACACCAATGTTTGTCAAAACATGTCACAATAAAACGTTACTTAAAAAAATATAAATATATAAGACCATTTAATCATTAGAAATATGTTCTCCCTCTATCATTGTTTTTAGCAGATTGCTGTTTAGTGATAATAAATTTTGTTTTCACAAAACGTAATACAAATTTATATAATTGTAATCATGAAAGTATTTTCTAACATTCTCATAAGCAGATGAAGGTTCTCCTAAACTAGATGTCAAATTGGAAATATCAGTCTACAATCATTTAAAAGTTAATAAAATTTGAGCATTTAAGTTTATTCATTTTATTTTTGAACCTCTTGCATTTGTCTAAATAAATGGCAACTCCAATGTACTCTTTGTTTATTTCAAAACATAACACTAAAGATGTCTGTGAGTAGGCTGCAGCTGGATTATGCATTTTGACGCCAATTTTTAAAATACCTCAAAAGCTAACAATGAGGAAATCCTTTGCAATATGTTGACATGCTAACTTTACAGAATATAATAGAACATTGATGAGAAGTTCAAAATGTAACACATAATTTGCCTATTCAGTTTATGACAGTTAAATCTTTTCTGAAGTACAAAATTTCTGAACAAATTATAGTATTAGATTTGCCAAAAGAACTGCAAAATTTGCATACAACCATCTATATCATTTACCAAACATATAGAAGTGAACATACTAACAGTTTCAAACCCTTACATTACATTTTGAATAAAGACTGCAGAAGTTCAAACAAAGTTTCTGAGATGAACTGCACTGGATTTGTCAGCATTTTGTTATATATTGTGAAATATACTGAATTATATATATATATATATATATATATATATATACTGAATTATACTGATTGTAAAATAGATTTTGTGTAACTTATAGTTATTGCTTGATACCATATTTGTAGTTTATTGCATATAATTACATCCTCACAATTAAGATCACACAAATATACAAAAAACTTAGATTAGTAGATTTGTAATGTGTGCATCCACTAAATATTGAGAATTTTAATGCCAAGTTAAAATACGTCATGTTTTATACCTTATTTAATTGATTATTTTAAAGAAAAAATTGAAATTCGCTTCTTTCCACATATAATAATAGTATAATAAAATATGATATAATGTAAGAAACAATATAATGAAAATTATTATACATTATGTAGAATCATGCCAACTCGCGGTGATGGCCATACTTAGAGAAAACTGTTACTTTTCTTAGGTTAAACATAACGCGAGGTTGACACTTTTCCAATTCCTCTCCTTTACTATAAATTTGTGGTTTATTAACTTATTTAATATGCCGGAGCCTTTATAGCTGCCTAGTTAACCAAGCTTATTTAGATAAAGCGGAGAGGTTAGAGAACAGGATCGACACTCAATAGAAGCCACGCACTTCCAGGAACACGTTCGCCATCTGCATCTTACCAATGCGACTGCCAACGGGGTAAAGAGAACAACAATGGAATGGTGAAGTGAATAGTGAACTCAGTGTAATGGGGATTGCAACTACCTAACAATTTAGTGCATTGATTGTTTTTGTTATTACGAACTAATGCAATAAACGAAGTGTCGCAACCGTTCTGCTGTAATAGCTTATTATGAGGCCTTACATTTAATAACCCTACATATAGATGAATAGATAATAGCCCTTTATACATGTAAACAATCAATGCCGCCAGCAAGAAATAAGAACTATAAGTCGGCCGAAGGTCTCCCTTACAGAACATTGAGCAACATGTAATAACTATTAGAGCAACTATATGTAATAAGTTATAAAGACACAATCGTAATAACCATTCCGGTATGACCACTGTTAAATCATTCATCATCATGTAACATAGTAAAGGTTGTAACAAGTAACTTAAGTTCATCAATAGTATAATCAACATGTAAGACTCGTAGGTCGCGATAACACTATCTGACAAGCAATGACAATTAGGAAAGCTATAACGGCAAAAACTCCTACACCTATCCGTAACCTTAGAGTACAACGTTAACTGGAGGTGGGGAACCACCATACAATTACCCTAGTTCGTATACGTTTAGCTTTCCATTTAAATATACAAAATGACCTGACAATAGAAAACTAATCCAAAGTAGATTTGCTCATCAATAATTACATCCGATTCATTATATTTATAGCACTTAGTGATAAACAATTAAACACTCGACAAGTACCTGCTATTCTTTCTTGTTGACAGTTTTTCCCTCGCTTTAATATTTCTGTTAATTTTACGCAACGTCAGCTTTAATTTGACTATGCTGTTTGACCATCTTTTGTTTTGTCAAATACCGTCGAGTATAATTTTAAGTATTAACTGCACAAAACATTTACAAACTGAAATAATCAATCCTATCATGATTTACAATTAATCATTATAATCAATAATAATTTTAGTCTTTGTTTCTTCATTCTTTTCCTCTTATCTTGACCAATCATGATAGTCTTGATAGATTATGTCACACTCCCCCTCCAGCATAGCTAATTAAGGATGACCACTCTCTCTCCGTGTACCATTTCAGCCGCCTTCTTTATTATCTCACCAGCTTCTTTCATGTCCCACATAACGTTTTCATACGCCTCATCTTTGGTAATCTTCAGCACTACGTCTTTCTCTGTTGTTAGCATTTTCTTGTGTCTCAGGAACGACGGGTTCTTTAGCGATTTAGCTATTGTACACATACTACGTAGTTCGTTTAATTTCTCGTTGAATATGTCGTAATGTTTTCTGTAGAGTTTCATGCCCTTTATGGCTATCATCAATGTCATAATCGCATCTATCCTACTAGTATGCGCCAAATCTGGATGGATCATTGTGTTTAGGTAGAAAAATTCATACGTCGATCGTAACGATTTCGAAATTGACGCCTCGTCATAGAATGCACTTATATTCTCCATTACTTCTTCCTCGGTGATGTTTTCCGGCTCATTCTTTCCTAATCTTATCATAGTAATAATTTCAACTCTTCTCATTACGTCGTAGTAGCGGTATTGTGAACTCCAAAGTTCTCCCCACACAATGTCGTTGATCCCTGAGAATAGTATCACAGTTTGTGTAGATCTTTTCTCGATTTCTGCTCGAACTTTCTTAATTTGTCTGCATATCGTTTCTCCTTCTTTGTATAGATCGTAGGGTGTTACTTGCCCTTCTATAAAGACTCTTTCTTTATTGTCATTTTTCAACAATATTTCTTTTGACTTTTTGTAGCGTTCGTCATTGACAATTCTTTCAGCTGCTTGTCTG
The DNA here is from genome assembly GCA_900660155.1 of Hofstenia miamia. Lineage (NCBI taxonomy): Eukaryota > Metazoa > Xenacoelomorpha > Acoela > Hofsteniidae > Hofstenia > Hofstenia miamia. The sequence continues at coordinate 39,570 of CABFPE010001309.1, read as the reverse complement.
TTGTTGACATATGTGTTTTCCTCATGCCACATTGCTTTAATGGCTTTCTTGTCTTTCATTCGCCAAGTTGGTAGCAGCATCGGTATGAAAATTGTCGGTGGTGGCGCGCATTTCAATATTGTTGTCATTGTCTTTTCTTCTATGGCCTCGTATGTACCTTGCATTTCTGCTGTCGTGGCCATCCCAAAAGTCGCCGGATAATTATTCTTAGACTTCTTAATATTTTCCCAGAAAGTATCTGTTAGACCATTTTTCATTAAGTTCTGGGCAGTCTCAGGTTTTATTAATATCTTTGACGTAATGCATTCTATGTCCACTGCGATCTGGTTTTGTGGTTGTAATAGTTCGTCGATTTCCTGCCTAGTGAATGCTTCCGTACACAGAACTTTAATTAATGATTTGGTCTCTCTTTCGTACACTTCTCCAAATATTCTTTGTACAATATTGTTTGTTCTTTCTCTTCGTACCGTGATCTCTACTAGTAGTCTTTCATCGTCCGTATCAACCCATGATAGTTCGCTAGGCTCCTGTTCACCCCATTTCTCTATATTGACTTTATCGATTACTCGCTGCGTGTTTGGAGTCAATGCTATGTCGGTAGATTGTAAGAGTTTTTCTTCCAGTAACATCTCTTCTTTACTCTTACTGACCATTTCAATAATCTCGATGGGGCAATTTTTTCCTTCCTTCCGCATGGTTTCTGAACGTTTGATAATTTTGGTATAAGCACACTGAGGGTAATTTTTCAGATATTTTCTTATCTCTTTTGTGATTACCTCATGGATTTTCTTTTCTTCCACCATTTTTATCTTTTGTAACGTTTCCGCATGCTCTCTTCTGATCAAATTTCGAGTTGTTAACCACGGTTGGCTTTTAAGTGCTCTTACTTTCGTGTTAGAAGTCGCGCCCCACATATATTTCTTTGTTTCATCAGTTAAAATTTCGATTTCACTTGGACAGATCCCTGTTTTATTTGCTAACTCGATTATGCTTGGTCTTCCCAATGTGTGTTGTTGTACCAGCAGTCTTGTGAAATGTTTTTCGAATCTCTGCTGTACCTTTTTCGTGGGAGACAGCCGTAAAATCTCTACGTTCTGCAATAACCATTGTTTAATATTTGTAGGAATCAGTGCCACAGCTATTTCGAATTTTTTCTGTCGAGCTATCTGTCTCCGCTCCTTTCTCATCATTGGCAGTACCAACTTATCGTTATACGTTAACGCAATCGCTAGTACCCAAATAGCTGTTCTTGCTCTGATCTCTGGGGCATTAATTTCTTCAAACATTTGCGTTTTAAAGTTTCTTTTGGCCTCCATCTCGTACGCTCTCCTGATTTCATATAACATAGCCTCCGTACTTTTGTGATACTTTCTAGTTGGCGATCTTATATCTATCAATGGCCACTCTTCATGCGTAGGCTTTTCTGCTTTAATTTCCGGCCATACTGTCGCTATCTTCTCCAAATGCTCAGGTGTTTGGTTCATGCTGCATTTCAGAAACAAATTTCCAGTCTTGATTGCTATTTTAGGTTCTACCATGATTCTCTCCGCTGGTGCTATTTCGTTAATTTGTAAGTCCACTTTGATCAGTTCAGATATTTTTCTTGTACCGCTATCCAACGTAAACAAGTTATCTAGTTTAATTTCCAAATCTTTTATGCAATTCGGCAAGTCCTCTGATTTCTGTGTTACAACTATTATTACCCTCGTCTTGTATGTCTTAGCTATCTTCAGTGTTTCTTCAACATTATTTTGGAGTTTTCTTGACGCTATTTCATTGTCTTTTACAAAATACACTATCGTAAGATGGTTCTTATCGAGGTTTACTTGCTCACATTCGTTTATAATCTTGTCTTTGTTTTTGGTTAGCTTCTGTACGTCCTTCATCGTAAACTGTTCATCAAACGTAATATGGACTGTACTTTTGAAATATGGCCTGTTAAATTGTTCTTTCATATCTTCTTTGTATGCTATTATCGTATTGCATGTTGGACGATTTTTCTTATCTATAACTATTGGAATTGCGTAACTTTCATTTTCTTTGGTGGAAGTGCTGTTTCGTATTAGCCTTTTCGTTTCTGGCGACAGATTATCGTAGGAGTTATATCTCATTTTTCTGTTTGCTATGAAATAGGGATGTATTCTATCTCGTCCTATTTTCGTCATGCGGCTCTCCCTTTCTTCAGATCGTGATGATTTCGTTGTTGTTGATGTCTGTTTGTACGAAAAAATTCCTGAGCTCGTTGTTGTGGGGATTGAACTGGTTGACGGTATCTGCGAAGTATCCATATCAGAGTCATCACTTATCGGTTGTATATCCCAATCCATAGCTACTGGAGTCCCTTCCTCGCCGCCCTTTAGTTGGCTTTGAGTACTCATGGTTGCTGTTTCCTCGCCGCCCTTTAATTGGCTTTGAGTACTTGTTGATGATATTTCCTCTTTGCCCTTTAATTGGCATCGAGTACTAGTGGATGTTGAAGGGGAGTGTGCATAATTTGGTGTTGCCAACCTCACGCCCTTTAATTGGCGATCAGTATCTTGTCGATGGCCCTCATTTACCCGCCTGCCCGTTATTTGACATTTGGTAGAGGGTGATTTTTCCTTTATCGTCTCCATCCTCATACCCTTTATTCGGTAATCGGATTGAGGAGACCTCCTCCTTATTCTTCTTCTCTTGTTGGTAGGTGTCATCTGCTCCATCATCATACCCTTTAATTGGTAATCGGACTGTGGAGCTCTCCTTCTCACTCTTCTTCTCATATTACTGGGTGGTGAATTCTCCATCGTCATGCCCTTTATTTGGCAATCGGATTGCGGAGATTTAGTTTTGCTAGTGGAGCTTGCTGATGTTCCCTCTGTCCTCACGTCCTTTAATTGACGATCGGTCTGCGGGGTCCTCTTTCTTCTCACTCTCCTCGATTTCATCGGTGATCGTTCCATTCGTTTCATCTTTCCTAAATTCAGTTAATAAATTAATATCCCATATCTCTGGGTCATATTTCATTTTATTTTTCACTGCCCTCTGAGGCATTATTCTTCTTTCAACTTCAGGTTCATCTTTTTCAGGTCTATATTCATTTTGAAACTCTTCTTCATGAACGCTACCGAGATCGTTCATTTCCGCATATGTACCATCGTCAACCTGTACAATTTTAAATTCTGCATTTTTTTCAAGGGTTACTTGTTCTATATTTACTGTTGCTCGTTTTAAATTTTGAAAGTGTAATATTCGTCCGTCATTCAATTTATAATTATTATTGGGTAGTGTGTGTGTTACTGTGAATGGCCCTGACCACTGTGTTTTAAGTTTCCTTACTTGATTCACGTCTTGTGTTCTCATTAGAGTGTACGCGTAAACCTTATCCCCTACCCTGTGTGGTTCACCATATATCTTTTTATTGAAGTTTCTCTCTTGCCTTATTGCCGATTTCTTTATGTTATGGCACATTGCTTCGTGGATTCCAGTTATCTGATCTTTTAATTTTCTTATATACTCGTGATCTGGCTTTTCAGAGTATGCATGATATTGCATTGATACCGGCGTTGCCGCTTCTCTTCCGTACATAGCTTTATATGGGGTCATTCCCGTCGTGGAGTGTACTGACGTATTATAGAAATATTCAACTATTTCCAATACTTCCCTCCAATCTCTTCCTCCGACTCTTGACGTTAATACTCTTATCAATTTTATCATTGTTCTATTCAATCTTTCCACTGCTCCATTAGCTTGTGGGTGGTATGCAGTCGTCTTTTCTGTTAATATTTCCATCAGTTTAGTCATTTCTTCAAACAATTTACTCTCAAATTGAACGCCCCTATCAGATATTATTGTTTGCATTGGTCCGAATTTCAAAATCCATTCTTTCATAATTTTGTCTGCTACTACTTTCGCGGTTGTTGAGTCTAACGGTATCATTCGAGCATATTTTGTGAAATTGTCTACTAACACCAATATATACTGATACCCTTCATCATCTTGAGACAATTTTTCCAAATCTACATGAACAATTTCGTTAGGTGCTGTTGCCATAATTTTCTCCAGCGGTGCAGTCTGTACTGGGAAATGACTCTTATTATTTATCAGACATGTATTGCATTTGTTAATAACATCTTCCACTGTTCTTCGAATACTTGTTGTTATAAAGCGAGCATTAAATGTATTTTCTGTTTGTATTATCCCTAAATGCCCGTTTTCGTGTATCTTTTGAACTAATTCCCTCTTGTAGTATTCAGGAATTGCTATTCTTAACGTCTTTCCTTCTATATACAAAAGTCCATTGTTGTTTATTTTCCACTTATATCTTTGGAAGTAACTTTTAGCTTCTTTTCCTAGCAACCATTCGTCATTGTTCACTTTATCTCTAATGTCTTTTAGTATCAGATCAGTCTTTTGTTTTTCAATAATATCCTTTTCGGATATTTCTTCCTTGACTATTATCGGCATTATCGCGTTCCCTTTTTTATCAGTATTAATTTCAGGTAATTCGATGTATTCATTATGTGATATGAACTGAAATTTCTTCTTCTCACTGTCCACTTTTTCCATATCTCTTTGATATTCTGGTAGCGCCGTCCAGAAATCTGCATTTTTATGTAACGTTCCTTTTCGATGTTCTATGTTGAATTTGAATTCATTCAGATATTCAATCCATCGCGATACAATTGACGACTTGTCGCCTGAAAACTTTTTAAGCCACGCCAGCCCACTGTTATCAGTTCTTACTTTAAACGTTTGTCCTATTAGAAAATAGCGAAATTTTTTGATACTTTCGACCAGTGCCAACATTTCTAATTTCGTTGAGCCGTAATTTTCCTCACTCTGTTTTAATTTTCGACTGAAAAATTGTATAGGCACTTCTTTACCGTCTTTGATTTGCCCCAAACAGGCCCCTATAGCAACATTGCTTGCATCGCAGTCTAGAATAAACTCTTTATCGTAGTCTGGTGTGTTTAACGATGGCATCTTACTTAATTCATCTTTTATATTAGACAATTGATCCTCTTCTTTCCATGTCCATTCGAACACCTTATTCTTTTTCAGCAACTCTGTCATTCTACTAGTTTTATGAGCCACATTAGATATAAAAGAACCGTAATAGTTAATAAAACCCATGATTCGTTGTAAATCCTTTTTAGTCTTTGGACTACTAATATTTTGAATCATTTCTCTGGCATTGTTCTTCATTCGTATCTCGCCTTTTCGTATTTGTCTTCCTAGAAATACAACTTGTTCTTTCAGAATTTCGCATTTCTTACCATTTACTCGTAACCCTGCTTTGTACAAAATTTTTAGCGTTCTATCCAATTTTTCGAGATGCTCTTCAATTGTGTCACTCGCTATTAATATGTCATCAATGTATGCGCTTATTCCTTTCTCCACTTGTCTATTGTTCTGTTTCAACACTTTTGTAACATATCTCTGGAATGTCGCTGGTGCGTTACACAGCCCGAAGGCCATATACATCCATTCGTACAGTCCATACGGTGTTATAAATGCTGTCTTTTCAATATCTGAAGGCTCCATTGGCACTTGCCAGTATGCTTTGCAAAGATCTATGCATGTATAATACTTGTTTTTACTGGCTTCATATATAATATCTTCTATCCTCGGGAGTGGGTAGGCATCTTTCTTTGTTATGTCGTTAAGTTTCCGAAAATCTATGCAGAGTCTATATTTCTCTCCTTGTTTGACAAATACCGTGGGCGCTGCATAAGGACTTTCACTCGGCCTAATTATTTTATTGTCAATTAATTCATTCAATATTGTGTTGTAATGTTCTTTCAGGTGTTCAGGAACTCTTCTGCATGGCAATCTTATTGCTTCCTCCGTCGTGGTTATTATTTTATGCGTCTCACCAACCGCTTTCCCCACGCTAATTTCTCCATAGTTAAATATTCTAGCATGTCTTTTAAGTATTACTACCAGTTGCTTCCTTTCTTCCACGCTTAAGTGTTGATAGTCCTCTTCTTTTATTTCAGGTATTTGGTATTCCTCAGTTTCTTCTTGTATTATATTAATCGCCTTATTCACCATTGTTTTCTCAGTTTTGATTTTTTTTCCTTTTAACTTTAACGTATCCCTCTTTATATTGACTACATGATTAGTCGCGTTTAACATTGGTATCATTCCTTTGCCGTTTTTCACCACACACAAACTTGATGGTATAGAGATTTTCTTGGTATTTATGCCTTTCTGGTCATATATCATAACCTCAGCCATCACGCAATTTTCCGCCTCTATCTGGCACATCTTCCAATTATTAGGTAAAATCTTTACGTCTTCTATTAATCGGAATTCTATCATTTGTGTTCCCTGCTCTTCTTCGCAAGTTGTTATTACTTCTTCTTGTACCGATATAGTTTTGTTGGTATAGTCAATGATACATTTGTTATCCGTCAAAAAATCATTTCCCAATATAACTTCGTAAGGAAGCGCATTTTTCTCTGTGTCTATCACTATAAATGTTTGCAGAAACGTCGTGTTAGCTATTCTTATTGGTACTTCCGATAACTTTCCTTTGGTATCAATGTAGTCTCCCGAAGCATTAAGTAGTCTACTTTTCTCGCTTTCCAATTTTCTGTTATCAATTCCTATCCTTGCCGCACATTCATCAGTAATAATCGATATTACTGCTCCCGTATCTATAGTTGCTTTGACCAGCACTCCATTTATTACAATCGTGATTGTATTAGTCTTTATTAGGTCTGTTACAATTAACACGGGCGCACGTTTTTCTGGAGGCGGCGCTCCCTCTAGTTTAAAACATCCTCTTTCTTTTCCTCTGTTTGTTCCATTTCGTCTTCTTCTTCTAACAAGTCTTCATCTTCGAAGTACGCCTCCTCCTCTTCAATAAAATTAATTTGTCTTTTACAATATTTCTTTGTGTGGCCTTTCTTTCCACACGCCTGACATTTTAGATCCTTCCTGTTTATTCGTTTCACTGTACCGTCTTTCAATTTTATTTTAATAATTTCATCCTTTAATTTCCCATCTTCATCTTTTTTAACTTTACTTGTTCCACTTACTATTGTTGGTGTCACTCTCACTGTTGACGATTTCTCATTAATTCGAGCATTATTCTCCATCATAACTTGTATCCCCAGACCCTTCCTTATCATTCTCTCTAGGGAGTCATCTGCGTCGCACTTAATTTCGAATTGTTGTCGGATCGGTTCTGGTAGCCCTTTACATATGTGGGAAAACAGATCATATTTGGAATATGTACTCTCTCTCGAACTAAGTTTCAACAGTCTTTCAACTTGTGACATATAATTGCGTAAGTCTTCCCGTTTGTTCATTCTTAAACTATTTAGCAACATTCGATATTGGCTTTTGAAGCTCTCGTCATCATAATATCGTTGGTACTCTCCAATCAATTTTTTATACTCCGATTTCGTTTCTAAATCCAGTACCAAATAGTGCTGGTACGCCGCTCCTCCCAGATATAGAGGAAATCGTGCCGCTGCTTGTTTTTGAATGACTTTCCTTTCCTTCATGCTCATCTCGAACATTTGGATCCACTCCTTAAATGTCGGCGAATAGCTGTCCACTCTCCCCGTAAATTTTGGGAGTATTGCTTTACACGCTGGTGTCTCACTATCCTCCTCTTCCGATAATATTGTTTCCTCATATATTGGCTTTATGTCTGTTGTACTTTTGCATTTATCCTTCACTTGTTTCGTAATGTTAACAACTAACTTTTCAACAAATTCATCCTCCGTCTGGCAATTTTTATATATTTCGGATTGTCCAGCATCCTCTATTGGTACACTTTCATTTAATTTTTCGCTTTCTTGCATTATCGTGTTTTTAATAATCTTCACACTGTCTTTCTTTTTCTCTTCTGTTTCCTCATTCGTTAGTGTCGTCAAACGAATTTTGTCTTCTAACTCATCTATTTGTAGTTGCTTTAAGATATTGTCTTCCTTCAAGTTCACATTTTCCTCATGCATCTGAGTGATCATTTTCTTTAAATTTTCGCTCTGCATTTGTATTTCTTTATTTGCTTCTGTTAGTTTCTCAATTTGTTTCTGGAAGACATTCCTCTGCTCTGTTAATCTAGAGCTAGTGTCTTGCGTAATTTCTTCAATCCTTTTGTCTTTTTCGGCATTCGCTAGTTCTATCTCAAACATCCTTTGAGTTAAATTTTCTATTTGTAACATTAACTCGTGTCTCTCGTTACTATTTTCTTCTATTATTCTTCTTAATTCAATTATCGACAGTGTTGCTCCTTCATCCTCTTGCTGCAGTACTGTCTCTGTTGGGGAAGTTTGACTTTCAGGGGATGTATTAACAATCTGTGGGGTTGTTTGGTTTTGGGGTGTTGTTTGCGTTTTGGCTCTAGTCCTTTGTTTTTTCCTTGAATTCACCATTTTCATAAGTACTAGAGGCAATTGTATAATGGTATCCTTCACCAGTACCATGTACTCACAGTTACTATAGCTCACCATCTTTTTGCTTGTTTCACTTCTTTATTTTGAGTGAGAAGAAACAACTATCTTAACCCACTCATAGTTTCGTAATAGACTTTTGTTCGTAACTTTTCGTACACGTTCACTACTCAGTACACCATCTGTTTCTCTCCTTGTGCACGCTCTTTTAAGCGCCTGTCACGGTCGCCATGTAGAATCATGCCAACTCGCTGTGATGGCCATACTTAGAGAAAACTGTTACTTTTCTTAGGTTAAACATAACGCGAGGTTGACAATTTTCCAATTTCTCTCCTCTACTGTAAATGTGTGGTTTATTAACTTATTTAATATACCGGAGCCTTTGTAGCTACTTAGTTAACCAAACTTATTTAGATCAAGCAGAGAGATTAGAGAACAGGATCGACGCTCAATAGAAGCTGCGCACTCTCAGGAACACATTCGCCAGCTGCATCTTACCAATGTGACTGCCAACGTAGTAAAGAGAACAACAATGGAATGGTGATGTGCATAGTGAACTCAGTGTAATGGTGATTGCAACTACCTAACAATTTAGTGCATTGATTGTTTTTGTTATTACGAGCTAATGCAATAAACGAAATGTCGCAACCGTTCTGCTGTAATAGCTTATTATGAGGCCCTACATTTAATAACCCTACATATAGATAAATAGATAATAGCCCTTTATACATGTAAACAATCAATGCCGTCAGCAAGAAATAAGAAATATAAGTCGGCCGAAGGTCTCCCTTACAGAACATTGAGCAACATGTAACAACTATTAAAGTAACTATATGTAATAATCTATAAAGATACAATCGTAATATACATTCCAGTATGACCACTGTTAAATCATCCATCATCATGTAACATCGTAAAGGTGGTAACAAATAACTTAAGTTTAGCAATAAGATAATTAACATGTAAGACTCGTAGGTCGCGATAACACTATCTGACAAGCAATGACAATTAGGAAAGCTATAACGGCAAAAACTCCTACACCTATCCGTAACCTTAGAGTACAACGTAAACTGGAGGTGGGGGACCACCATACAATTACCCTAGCTTGTATACGTTTAGCTTTCCATTTAAATATACAAAATGACCTGACAATAGAAAACTAATCCAAAGTAGATTTGCTCATCAATAATTACATCCGATTCATTATATTTATAGCACTTAGTGATAAACAATTAAACACTCGACAAGTACCTGCTATTCTTTCTTGTTGACAGTTTTTCCCTCGCTTTAATATTTCTGTTAATTTTACGCAACGTCAGCTTTAATTTGACTATGCTGTTTGACCATCTTTTGTTTTGTCAAATACCGTCGAGTATAATTTTAAGTATTAACTGCACAAAACATTTTACAAACTGAATAATCAATCCTATCATGATTTACAATTAATCATTATAATCAATAATAATTTTAGTCTTTGTTTCTTCATTCTTTTCCTCTTATCTTGACCAATCATGATAGTCTTGATAGATTATGTCACATTAGTATTAATTTCTAGCTCAACAAAAAAAATTTAGCTCAGTGTTCTTCTTATCTCAAATCATTTAATAAGATATAATAACATGTAATTGCCATGTATTCTCATATGCCAATTGCATATTATAAATTTATTGTGTTGTTTTAAGCGCATGTATGAATCAAAAGATGTTAAGTTGTTATTCCCTATATGTAGGCTTAGCCCTAAAGCAACTGCAATATGGGCTACCATCTGTCAAGGAGTGAGTTGAGGCCCAGGCACAGCGGAGTTCCTCCCACATTATCGCTGGATCTTACAGATTCATTATTATAAAATCAATACAATATCTAAAAAAGTTTAGAGATAAAATATATAATAAAAATGCAAAGGGTATCCAGCAAGACAACATTTATTTCCTTACTTTTATACAGGAAAAAGGTAAATATTTACCATTTACAGATTCACTTAATTTCCCTTGCAACTTGATCAAGGGGACAATTAATAACAAATTCAAAACTTAAGTTCAAAAACACTAAAAATCATAAATAATCACTAATTTAATCAAAGATTAGCACCAAATTAATGAAACAAGAGTGCCATTAATTTAATAAAGGTAAAAATAAGGGCCCTGAGTGATTCTACATGCCCCCCCATTGCTCAGTTAAATTTGCAGTAATAACTGGACTGTAAGTCTGCACAACTACTTCTGGGCTTCTTCAACCATCTCTTTTGCCAATACATTGTCCCATGATGAGACCTCTGCATAATGTGATCACCAAGTCACTTGCATGATTGCCTCCCATTGTGTAACCATTTCACTGCAGAGCCTGAAGAACTTGAGCTCTGGTAACCTTGAGCTAATGGGGCAGTTGTGTTGCAGCACATTCAATCTCCAAGTAAAGGTGTCATAGAACCTTTAGTATAATCAAAGGCCTTTCAAAGCAGTGAGGAGTAGTGTCATTATTGCATCCATGCCTGAGGTGTGTGCATCCTCTGCGCCAATCTTTGTGTCAGGGTAAAAGTGGAGGAAGACCTCCTGCAGTGATCCCATTCAAGTGGCATGATCTACAAAGAGAGAGCAAATATTCATTTACTTGCTGCAAGGTCATCTCCTCAGGGTTGTTGATCTCAGCACATAGCTTGATGATGATTTTGATGCAATTTGTGACATCATAATAGCAGGTGATTGTTTAAGCCTTGTTGGTCCACATTAGGTCCCCTCCAGCTTGAAATAGAATTATGATGCAATGATCCAGAGAATTTATGGTGTGATGTATTTTTTCCAACTGGGAGGAGATGGGTTGCCCCTTCTGAAAAATATCTTTAATGGTGACTTTCCCATCAATGTAGACCCTCTCAGGGTTTCCACCTTCTAGTAATGTATTGTGGGTTTCTTTGTATTCCTTAGTCTGCATTGCTTTGTTAACTTCAGCAGTGGTACATACATAGTTAATTTGATCAGAGAGGTGGGCAGAGACCTTTTTCCTTCTGTGATGGACCCTCCAAGATGGCAGGATCAATGGAGTCATCCGGCAAAGAGGCCGAATGCAGAGTAGATTATTCTTCTCAACATTCTCTTCCAGTGGTGTGAAGCTAGCTTTCCTTTTGAGAGTGGCCTTTCTGATTGTAACAGGGTAATTGATCTTGGCTTTGTGAATCAATTCCCAAAAGGCTCAGCAGAGACCATGGCTCTGTAACTTGTCTACTTGAGGCATAGTGATGTGTAGGCTGGCAGTGGTAAACTATACATTCAGGGCAAGTTGTTGCCCTGGTGATAGTAGGAGGACCAGTTCTTCCTTGGTGAACATCTCTGAGGGACACCATTTCATAAGACCTAGGACGTCACTGTAGCATCATCCAAAAGGAATAAGCTGCAAGCAAGAGGTTAATGTTGAATGATTAATAGTGATCAGAATTATGATTTTAAAAATTTAGTTAATTATCCTATTCATTTTGTAAGATGCAACCAAGTTACAATATTGTACATTCTAAGAAAAATACCCGAGCTGATTAAGTAATTTTTGACAAATTGTAACAAGCGAAATTATGCTTAGGTAAGAACAGCCATATTGGCAGAAGAATTATTCAAATTTCAAAATTCGCATGTACTGAAAACTTTTTAAATAAATAGCTGAGAATTTAGAGGAAAAATGATGAACAATAAATTCTTCCGAGTTTATTTTATTTTCATTCTTAATTTATCTGGTTTGATATTTAATAAAATGTTCAGCTAAGCAAGTTGTGTTGAGTAGTGGCTGGATTCCATCACTGGAGTCATTTTAATGGTCCTTGGGATAGCACCTGATCATGGTGTCAATGGCGTATTATTTCGTCCTCTGATATCTTTTCATGTACCATTATGGGCAGAATGGCTTTTCCATTTCAATTTGCATTAATTTCAAGAAGTAACTCATACTTGGTGTGTGGAATAAATCCAAATTGAATATTTTCTCTGGCTGGTTTTTCAGGTCTCATTGATAGCTGGGGAGTGCCATCCAATAATCAGCATTGAGGTGTAGTCTCACAGGCCAATGTTGAATGGAAAATGAAAAATCATGTAGATATTCTATCCATCTAGCTACAATATTTGATTTGTCTCCCAAAAACTTTTTAAGCCATGTGAGTGTGCTGTTATTGATACATACTATAAAGGTGTGTCCAAGAATAAAATATTGCAACTTTCATAAGGACTTGACTAAGGCCAGCATCTCACATTTGGTGGCACTGTAATTCTTCTTGGCTGCTCTAAGTTTTTGGCTGAAGTACTGAATGATTCCATCAATTACTTGACTTAATATGCCACTAATGCCTACTGCACTGGCATTGCAATTGACTATAAAGTCTTTCCTGTAGTCAGGTGTATTTAGAGGTGGGATTTTCTTTAGCTCACATTTTATCCATTCTAGGTTATCCTGTTCCCTTCACGTCCATTTGAACTCAGCAGACTTCTTTAACAAATGTGATATATTCTTGGTTTTCTCAGCTAAGTTAGGGATAAACATCCCATAGTAATTAAGAAAGCCCATCAATCATTGTATGTCTTTCCTACTCTTGGGTGTTTTGATCTTATAGATGAAATCCTTGGCAGTAATTTTAATCAATATTTTTCCATGCTCTATTAACCTCTCTAGGAAAGTTTCTTTGGGCTGCCCTAAGGCACACTTATTTCCATTGACCTTGAGACCAACTTTCTTCAGCAGTTCTAAGGTACTTGTTAATTTATCCAGGTGCTCTGAAAAGGTAGTACTGGCAACCAAGATGTCATTGATGCATGCTGAAATCATATAATAGGTCCTCAATCCTTGGAAGAGGGTGTATTTCTCCTTGTTGAAGGAAGACTGTGGAAGCAGTGTAGAGAATAATGCTTCCTTGTATAATGCCACTTTCAATTAAATCACCTAATATCTTCTCATACTCTGCTTTTAAGTTTTTGAGCACCTGTCTCACATGTAGGCAGATGGGTTTATCCTGCTTGGCCTCTATAGCATGTTCTTCCCCTATCTCCTGCCCCACACTAATTGTTACATAATTGAAAACTTCATTCTTACTCTTCAAAACTGCAATGAGTGATTTTCTCCCTGCATCAGTAAGATGGGGATGTGTGGCTTTTGTAACATTAGGGATCTTTACTGGGTTCACGGGCTCTTTAAGATCATGGTGGTACAAATTGATATGCAAGCAGTGTTGATACTTTCTACCCACACCAGCACAACCACTATTTCTAACTGTGAAGTGTTGAACCAGACAGAACTTAGAACTATTCAAGATTGTAACATAAGTTTTCCCACATTAAACATGGCACAGGTCAGGAGAAACAGTAACTCCTTTACAGTATTTCCCTCATTATCCAGCAACCCTTATATCCCAATTAAAGTTGTTGACAGTGAAAACAGCAGCCCTAGTCTAATGCTTTGCTTCCAAGTTCCAAGTACACTGGCTCAGTTAGTTTAAAATAGATCTCCTGCTCAGGAATAGCAGTGAGTTGGGTGGCTTGATGGTTCTTAATAGAAATTGTGTTACTCCCATAGTTGATCATGCAGGAGTTGAATTCCAAAAATTGTTCCCTAAAATGATATCATATGGCAATGGGTGATCCTAAGTATCCACCACAACCAAATCCACTTCAAACCACTCCTTGTTAATTCACATTTGTGTGTCACACAATCATATTTCCAAAGGCATCTACAAGTTTAACCAATGAGGGATCCAGAGCATCTCAACTGATGCACAAATCTGTACAACATTCATTGCTGATGCTGCTCCAGTATTAATTGTTGCATTGACTATCTTTCCATTTACTTCCACAGATATCACATTCTTCCTCATTAAATGGTGATTACAAGAATATCCTACATGCATTTTCCAAGAGAAAGCACTCAATTCAAATTAAACTCTCAGGTGTATTATGTTTAGTTAAATCAACTAAGTCTTCTTTGGAAGGTACCTGAATTACAAATCCCTCTCCATCAGTTATTAATTGGATGGCAGTACTGCAACTAGTTCTCAAATGGCCTTTTTTTCCACAATGAAAACAATGAACCAACGCCATATCCAATTCCTTTTTGAAGGGAGCTTTCTTTAGCAAACTGCTTTCCTTTGTCTTGAGCTTACTGGATTCAGGCTTACTCTTTAAACCAGTTAAATCAGTGACATCTTGATCAATATGGTTGGAATTGTGAATCATATATACAACACTGATAGCTTTCCAAATAATATCATGCAGGCTGTCCTTGGGATTGCATTTTACTTCAAAATGACTATGGATATCAGGGGGGTTGGGGGAAACCCCAACAGATGTACGGAAAAAGGTTGTGTTTGGAGTACTCTGATGACAGACTGCTGAGTTGAAATAATCATTCCACTTGGTTGATATAATTGTGAATGTCATCTCCTCTTTTAAAACACATATCACATAGCAAGGTTTTGTATTGATGTTTAATATGTGGAGCACTATAATGGTCTTCAAAGTAACCAACCAATAAATTGATAATCTGTTTTAGTCATATGATCAAGCATCATATATTGGTTGTAAGCCAATCCACTAAGGTACAATGGAAATTGGGATATGGTGGCTCATGAGATTTGTGGTATTGCTTCATCATTCATTTGAACAAGAAGAACCACTTGTTGAATGACTGTGATACTTCATCAATCTCTCCAGTGAATTTCAGAAGTACTGAGTGTTTGCTGAACAGTTCTTGTCCTCTGCTAGACTCAGGGGAAGAATCAACTTGATATACCTTGTTGCAGACCCAATAGGGATACCAAGATTAGGACTTCCATCAGATATATGCTTATGAACAGTAGGTATATCTGTAGTGCTAACTAGAGCACTAATGACTGGATACAGCACCTGAGGCATCACCACAGGAGATAAAGTAGACACATTAGTGATTGAGGACTGAGTAAAAGTGGGATTGCAATTGGTAAATGAGGTGCAACATGATGCAGAATTCAGGGTAGATGTCATTAACTGTTCATTTTGAGAGTTATGAAGAATCCTTGGTTGGGACAAGAGCATCTGAGCAACTGATTAGTAAGTTTTTCACCAAAATTGTCAAGCATTTTGTAAAAGGCAAAATGACTGACATAATCTTTTGACATATGCCAAAGCAAAGGAGAATCCTCATGCTTCTTAGCAGTGTTTAACTCATTCACCTGGAGCTCTAATGACATTATCAATTCTAACATTTTTATTTCCATTTGTTGGAATGCAACATGTTGTGTGTTGAGCTCAGCTTGCAGAGACTCACTGTGTGCTCACTTTCCATTTGCAGGGCGACTTGTTGAGACAGTGAATCTTTTAGATTCTTGATTTCCATCATTTGTCAATTGAGATGTGGGTTTGGTCAACTGGGAGTACTGAAAGGATGAACAGGAATAGGTGGAGCATTCTGAGTATTAAGGATTCAGATATTATTCCTCTGGGAAACTTGACTGGGAGAATTAAGTAACAACAAATTGAAAAACAATCCAATACTGCAAGGTGTAACATTTGGGCTACCAATGCTTGTACAGGGGATACTCTGTGTAGGAGTCCCAATGCAAGGAGAACAAACAACTGTACAATTAGAATACATTTAGTAATAAACAAGAAAAAATAACACTTCTTAGATAATTAGATAAACTGACATTTGGGAGCACTCTCCCCACTAACCAACAAGCAGAACAGTAAAAACAGACACCAAAAAGGGGCATGGCAGTATTCAGTAATAAATCCATCAAGTAGAAGTACAGAGACAAAAGAACTTAAACAAGTAACACCAAAACAAAACAAGTTAAGAACATCAACTGACCATCTGGCATCAGCAGACAGGTTTCATGACTGGAGTACATCTCCAAACATCACTCCCCCTGCACACAGTTATGCAGAATCATGTCAGGGTCACCATGTAGAATTGCGGCTGGGAACTCTAATTATACTACAGAACTCATTGTCACATCAGAAGGTTGCAGAAGTGACCTGATTTAGCAGCTGTGATTCCATTAAATTAGAATAGTAAGATTTTAAGATAAACATTGTTAATTCATCAAAGTAACTAGTACATCCAGGATGACCAATTTGTTTGGCTTCCAGCTGAAGTGATGTCCACAAAGAAAAGTGTTTAACTTGATTGATCAGTGCTACCCTAATTGTCTCACATTTTACTATCTATGAAAATAATCAGCTCATTTGTTTCTTATCTCTAAGCTCACAAAAAATAGCATGTAGTTGCTGTGCATTTGTGTTAACCAACAGTATAATATCATCACAGTGTAATCAATTATTAGTGCATGTACTTGTTGAAATCAAACAAGAGGTTTATTATTTCTATATGTAGCCTTACACATAACCAAATGTGGTCCACAATTTGGGCTTGCTTACTGTCAGAGTTGCTATGTGTTGCATCAGTACTCAAAAAAAGTACTCCCAAATTGTCACTGGAACTTACACAATTATTATAATATTGAAAAAGAATTTACTAAATAAAAAGGTAGACTGAAGTTGAAGGCTAGATAAAATCTATTGACTATTTTCTACACTGTTTCTCATTATATACATTGTAAATTATTACCTGCCTTTGTTTACAACATAATATCACATGATGATCATACTTCCCTCACAATTTAACTTAAGCAATAATACTACGTAGTACCAAAGCAAGAGGACATTAAACTGTTATCACAAACTAAAATTGAAATAAAGGTTTATGTCATATTGACGTCATTACAAATAGCAAAAATTAAATGAACTATTAATCAAGAAATACCTGAGTGGCTCTACACTATGAATAGGTGAATAGTCTCTGATTATGAAATGTACTTAATTTATGAATAAGGACAAGGTTTTTTCTCAAATGTTTCCTTAGCTGGAAATCAATTTATTTAAATTTGCATATATTAACAAATTTGATAAAGGCTAGCTAGCTTAACCTAGAGATTAACTATACTGTTTTAAATCCAAATTGTTGACTATAAGTGACTCATAATAGGCTGCTATGTTGATTAACTGTAGGATAGGAAGCTGCTACTTTATTAGTAATAATTGTATATTTAATACTATGCAGCTAGTATCATTCTGAGTTGCTTGTGAGGAAGTCCCACACAGTGCAATAAACACAATCAATGTAATTAGAAATGAGAGTAAGTTGAATTGTGTCAGTTGTATTGTTACCACCATACTAATTTAAGTTACATGTAATGTTTGCATTTGAGATGATGCATTGGTGATCAAAAGATGGATGGTTGATTTGATTACTGGTTAATCAGTAGATCAGTATTAAGTGGATGCCCAGTTGAAGATTGTAGATGAAATTTAATTAAATAGTAATTGCTAGATGAAATAATAATCATAGTTAATATCTGCAGTGAAACTATTAGTTAATTAATAGAGACATCATTGGATCCCTTCACACCAATACTGTAGTAGAATCAATTAGCAGATTTATTCATGTGCTAAAATGGCCTGGAAGGTGAAGCTATATGGTGACCATAACAAAGAATCTAAATAACATCTAAGAAAAGTAATAGCTAATCTAACTTAATCTAAAGTCACTGAAGCAATGCACTCAATAAAAATGCTGTAAGTGTGTGTGACAAAAAACTTGCTGAGCAAAAGCAATAAAAAGAAATGCCAAAAATTTTGTTTTTTGAAACTAGGATCTATCTATAACTTAGGATCAAATCACC
This sequence comes from Hofstenia miamia, assembly GCA_900660155.1. Classification (NCBI taxonomy): domain Eukaryota; kingdom Metazoa; phylum Xenacoelomorpha; order Acoela; family Hofsteniidae; genus Hofstenia; species Hofstenia miamia. Next base: position 21,498 of record CABFPE010001309.1, on the reverse strand, counting down.
AAGAATTAAATAAAAATGGAAGAAAACACTGCCAGAAACTAGAAAAATATGATAAATCATACAAAAAAGAATAGTGATAAGAAGACAAAAACAATACCACAAGTAAACCCCTGAACTTTTTTGGCTATGTGATCATCAGTCACAAGCAGTACCTAGACATATAGTTGTGAACTGTCCAGGTGTTGCCTGAAACAAGTCCAAGGGAAATTTACAAGATACTCAAGAAAAACCAACAAAATGAAACAATATTAAAAAATGAAATAAGGCAACTAACAGAAAAGTTTGAAAGTATTAAAAAAGATAGACAATTAATAATTAATGAGTTAAAAAGCAACATGTGTGAGCTTTTGATAGAACAAAAAATTTGTTCCAACAAGATATTAGAAAGCTGATGGAACAGTAACAGAATCAAACATGAAAATAATCAAACAAAATGAGAAATGGGAGATAATGTACAATGAACTCGAAAGTGAAAACAAGCAATTGATTGGGATAATCAGATTCAAATATACAAGATTGAACATCTTAGAGATCAATTGCAATGAATGAAGTTAATGGAAAAGAAAAGAGAATCTGCAGGCAAACAAACACACCAAATATATATTGATGATGTACCTGAAATGGAAATACAGGGGCCAATGATAGAAGACAACTTACACAAAGGGAAACAATATGCTTATGAAGAGGACAACAAACATGAAAGGAGAAAAATAACAGGAAAGATAACACAGGCAGTAGTGAAACAGATAAAAGACAAAAACAAGATAGAATGGGATAAAAAACCAAAATTTGAAAAATTTATACTGTATGAAGAAAGCAATGGTGAAATAGCACCATGTAAAGTACCACTCCCCCAAATTGAATAGGAAAATTGATGGCTATTCCCCAACATTCAAAGAGTGGTTTCAACTCTTTGAAATGACAATGAAAAAAGAAAAGTGACTCAGGAAACAACAGTTAGACTTCTGCTATATCTCACTAGACCAGCATATCAGCATTGCCTAATTCTAGATGCAGATACAAAATGAAAATACAAACTATTACCAGGATATTTCTATAGTACTATCAAAATGAACATTTTAAAAATCAATACAGTATCATACTGAATAGAACAAAAATGAGAAAAAACAACAACATAAGAAATGAAAGCAAAAAGTAATCCACAATGTTGACTCAAGTTTGAATTGATGAAAACCATCAAGGTAATGAGTAGTCCCAAAGGCCAATTCAAGGGCATAGGGAGAAGAAGAGGACTATAAAATACCAGAAATAAAAAATGAAGACTATCAACATTGGAAGAAAATGAAATGAAACAACTGAAAGTATTGTTGGAAAGACAGAAGGATATTAATTTATAGAGAAAATAGTGTGGGACAAGTGATAGGAGAAATGCACAAGTTAGTGACAACCACAGCAAAACCAATAAAGTTGCTGGTGAGGAGAGTACCAGAAAATTTAAAAGATGAATAAATCAAATATTGAATGAATAGATTGACAATATAATAATTTGACCAATTGAAAGTCTATATGAAGCCTCAATGGTTTTCATAAAACAGGAAAACAAATACATGTAATGAATAGACTTTTGAAAGCTAAATGATACCTCATTCATATTTCCTGCTCTCTCCTTATCAACAGTCCCTCACTTCCCCATATACTACCTGTCTAAGCTCTAGCCTTTTGTCTTGCCCTTAGTTTTTTGTAGAATCTGCCTTCTTGTATTTCATATTGTTTCTTGCCAGATTTGCCCTTGCCCCATTCACAGGTTTCTAAGAACTAGAATATGCTTCAGCCCTTCATTTATAGGTTCCATAGTCACCACATTCCCACTCTACATCTATCTATATTGCCTTACTTTTCCTGGTCTTACATATTTGCTTACTGATATTAGTAACTCTATTTGCAATTCAACTCTCCCATGTTTACTAAATGTCTTCCTTAGCATCTTGTCATCTTTTCTTCTTCATGACAATGCATACCATTATCAGCACATACCATGTGCTTGTATACACTAATCTATTTATATCAGTTATAATCTTATCCTCTATCTTTTCTAAGACATTGTTGAATTTTCATGTCTCTACTACTAACATACTTTACTTAACTTCCTTTGGAACTCACAACCTACTTATTTCATCTATTTTTTTATATTTTTACTGTTTCAATTTTTATATCTACTGGGTTCTGCTGCTCTTACTATTACTTCTACCACTTCATATTCCTTCTGCTTAGCCTGTTCATTTCTTCTTCTCATGCAGCTGCAATTTTCTCACTAGTGCATAATGTAATCTGTAATTGTGCTGATTGTTTCTTTTAATCCTCAAACATGCTCTTCCTATCACCACTCATCTGATTTGCTCCTTCTGTAGCTCTGTAATGCTGCTCTTTTCTGCTTATCTATCTACCTGTGTCTTTGTTATTTGCATTAATGGATCCAATAGTGTCAGTTCTCAAGTTCACATTGTTGTTATTATTTTTATTAATATTTTTGTTTATTATTGTTGTTATTATTATTGCTATTATTCAAATGTATTTATTATTCTTAGGGACTTGAATACCCCATATGTCTAATGTAGAATCTTGCCAATCCCAATTTTACAATTAATTAAGAATAACTTATTACTTTTCAGAGTGTATGCAATGATTAATTTGACAAATTCCTAATTCTCTTTTTTTTAGCTGAGTGTTTAGCTAGTTAACTTAAATTAATAAACATTAGTTTTCCTGAATGCTTAACTAACAACAACTTGTTTAGATCAAGCATGGTAGATGGAAGACAGGGTTGAAACCTGAAGCAGGGCCATGTGATTCCAGAGACCTCTTTAGCAGCAACAGCTCCAGCCTTTACTTGAACTCCACAGTGGAAACCACTAACTGGATTAGTGTGTGAATGGGCAACTCATTGATTGTGCATGTATGACAACTTACTAATTTAGTGCAATGATTGTTTTTGTTATTATGATTATGTATAAATAAGGAAGGAACACAACCACAATGCTTTAGCTTGTTATTGAGCCTTACATAAAATAGCCCTACAGATATAACAATACATGCTAGACATTCATACATGTAAACAATCAATGCAGCCTGCAAGATAGTAAATGCATAATTTGGCCAATGGTCAACTATGATATAAAACAATGAGCAACTTGGATTCAATAATGAAATAATATTTATGATATAAAACAATGAGCAACTTGGATTCAATAATGAACTAATACACATGTAGAGCAATATAAATATAATCATAATAACTGACAAGCAATGAGTAATAGGAAAGCTACAACAGATAAAAACCCCTATCCCTATTCATAACCTAAAAGCACGTTGAGGAAACTACAGCTACTGCCCTCACCACCATTGAATAGCTGATTGTGAGGCTGCTCCAGCATTCCTTTAAATGTATGTGGGGACCACTGTACAATTACCTCTAGTGCTTGAACATATAGCTTTTCATAAAACTATTAAATAACCTGAGAAGAAAAGAAGAAGTAAATCCAAACTAAATTTGTTCAGCAATCATTCTAATATTCAGTGAATGTTTATAGCACATCTAAGTAAATTATCAAACACTTGAGTCTTGTTTACAGTTTTCCTTTGCTTTCTAGTTCTGCTTTTTAATTATGCAATGTCAGCATTAATTTGTGTATGCTGTTTGGTCATCTTGGTTTTGTCAAATACTGTCAAGTTATTTTAAATATAAAACTTCATAACACAATTTAAAAATTAAATAATCAATCATAACCATGTGTTTACAATTTAATTATTATTACATTTGACTCTTAGTTACTTCCATCTTTTTTCTCTCTTTAACTACACATGACTTCTGATGGATTATGCTACACTAATATGTCAATAGCTTTACCCAATTTTTGTATCATCAATTTTTCATTAGCAATTAGTTCTTTAAAATTCCTTTTCATTTATTTTCCATGTAAGAGTGCTGAAAAAATTTTGTGATTAACTTTGATCATTGAGATTAATGCAATTGCACTTCTCTCTTGAGTTAAGGAATTCACCTGTTAATACACAAATACTTTTCAAATTTGCAATTTGTTTAGAAGGAATATTTTAAATCTTGAAAGCATCTCCATTTCATTTGTTCTGTATCTGTTGTAACTATATTTTTTGATGTTCCTTATCACTTTCAGCAGTGAATTTCCAAGTTTATATAACAGTATTACTAAATGATACTTTAAAAAAAATCATTCATAGCTATGATTATGAACCAGGAAGTGACTCATTCTATAAAGTGGCAAGTGCTTGATGAGCTTAAAAAATAATAACATAGTATAAAAATGGCAAGATTTCTTGGGAAAATAAAATAATTTGAAAATGTATTTCTTAGTAATGTGATATTCAGGATTCAACTAAAAAGTTACTCTTAAGTACTTAAAATTGTCTACATTTGGAACATTAACAATATTGAGATTAAGGTTTAAAGCTGAAGCTTTACAATTATTATTAAAGAGCTGCAAAATACAAATTTCATTCTATGTCAATTTTGAACAATCCATGTATTCTGAAATATTTAAACAGCTTGATACAATTTGATGCTAAAGATTCAATGGTTATCTGTATAGATTTATAATCATAGAATATATGGGTATCATTAGCTTATTAAATGAAATTACAGTCAATTATTAAGTGCATGTTGTTTACATATATGCTGAAAAAAGGAGGATATAGAATTGTTAACATGAACCATATCTCAGAAAACATTGGCTACTTTTATTCTCTGATATCTAGTCTTCAAATAACTATTTATTTAATTTCTACTATTATGTTTTTCAAAATTTTGCATTCCCAGCACTTCTGTAAAAATTTAGTGTTTGAAAGAAATTAGAGCATCCATTGCCTTGAAGAAAGCATTTCTTAGTCCAGTAGGGCATGCTAATGTGCTATGTTTAAAATATTATCATTGCAAAAAATAATATTGTGCTAAATGACAAAACACAGTAAAAATATAATAAATTCATATAGAAGTTGTGACTTAATTTCAAGACATTGGGACAAATTAAACAATTTCTACATGCTTATCTATTATGGTATTTGCTGCTTTTGCTATATTGGCTATTGTGTATAGTTTTCAAATTAAAAAATTATTTAAAATGCTACTAATTATTCTGTAGTTTGCAGAAATATAACTCCTGCTACATTGATTGCTTGCAGCTGTCTAAAAATTATCAAATGTTTACTCTTACTTAATGAAAGATAGTGATGTGGGAATGATTCTAACAAAAGATAGGCTGATGGCAGATCATTTATGCTATAAAACTTAAAAACAATTACATTTAAAAAAATTGAAATATTTGTTTTGTAAAAATAAAATGCAGAAGACTCATTTTGTGTGCAATTAGAATGTGATGATTGATTGTGTTTAATCTTCTCTAATGTTAAGTAAATGTGAATACATTTTAGAATTGATTATGCTGATTATAATTGTGTAATAGAGATCTTTGAGCTCACTGTAGCATAATGGTGTTAGAACAAAAGGATAATAAAAAGAAGTAACCAAGACTAACAGTAAAACTTGTGATTTAGTTATACTTTTGTACAAACACAATTATTATCTTTTAATTGTTGTAAAACAATTTGTGTAGTTATGAAATTACATTTATAGGCAAAACAGTTTGGCAAAAATCAAAAACATGAAATTGAATCTATCTGTAACATCCTCTACCAGGCATTGTTACTGTTTGTCCTTTGTTACTTTATAACATTGTTTATATATTTTGTGGGTAGGGGATTTATTAACTATATACTGTTTAGCTTTTGGTTATTTCTGTTAACATAACGTAACTAGATTTAACTGTTCACTATTTAGGTGATGAAGCCATACAGCAATCTCTCCAAAGATTGATAGTGGGCATCTGCCCAAAACTGATCTCTACGTCCAGTTTCACCAGTCCATTGATAACCCATTTGGTTCCACCTATAAAATTGCATTTTGTTTTAAATTTTGTTAGCATTTAGCATTTTGTTAATATTTCACTTCATATTAGAACACCCCTATCAACTTGCAAAAAATCGGTGTTTGTTTAAATGTATATTGTGGATGATGAAAATGGGTACTATGGATAAACCTTGAAAATTCATTTACATTGTTATATTTTCATTTATTATGGTGGAGTCGAGAGCAGATGGACCTGACATTGAAAAAATGTTTCCTCTCCTTATAGAGGAAGCATATTATACAGATAGTATGATTTCAAATTTCTAGGAAATACTTTAAAAGCATAAACATTGATTGCTAAGCTTTATGATAATAATTTTCATTATAAAAAATTTTAGCAATTATTTGCACAGTTTAGTTAAGTTAAAAGTTTGTTTGTTTCTTTGTGTTTACAAGTTATTGCCTGTTTGCTTTAAATACAATATTAGTGTTTTTCATTTTCTATATTCAGATATTATGCAACCCAAATGTTGAATGTGCAGGCTATGATATTTTGGGCATCATTTTTATTTTGAAGTAAATTATCAAAATCTATTGTAAAAATATATAATATTTTTGTTAATCTCTTTTTTATAAATTTCATAAGATTACTTGGCATGGAAAGTTAAGATCACTCATATTTAGAAAAGAAATTAAAAATTGTTTTTTCAAAATACTAAAGTGTGAAATTTATGTCACATTCAATGCGTTGTGAGACTTTTTTCATAATGCAACTAAGAAACCAACTAATCTTGCAATTTTAACTGTCAAGCTAAAGAAATCCCATTTTCAATGAGAACAAGAGCCCCAAAAGGTGAGTGTAGCGAGCCTTTCGGCATTTCTTTTATTAAATCACAATTTACTTGATACATATTTCAAAGGATACACCAAAAAATGTCCAAATCAAAATTTTCTCAAAGGGAATAATACTCAAAAGGGAAGTAAAGCAAGCCTTTTGACCATGTCTATTAAATTACATATAACTCTTGATCACCAATTCACATGATACACCAATGCCACCCCTCCAACTTGTACAAATTCAATTTTACTTGTTTGATCTCTAAANTATATAAATAATAATAGAGGGATATTAATGAATATACATTCTCTTACATTAAGATATTGTATCAACTATTATATTCAATTGATTATAATACATAAAAAGTGAATCCACGGTAACAATAATTAAAATTAATTCAGAAGTTTTCTTAGTAATAGCAAGCGCAAATCAATTTCATTTATACTGTAGGTGTCCCGGCGTAAATTTCAAATTACTTAGACAATACACTGGATTTTATTTGCATGTTTTCGAGGGGAATGCTGCACATTTTCATATGATGTACCATAAACATACATTTCTTACTAAGATTTCAATACAACTATTAAAAATTTGAAAATTTTAATTAGAATCCTTTTCCATCAGTGAACGCATCCTAATTTTTAGCAGATAACTTTTGTTGTCATCATTAGTAAACTTTCTTGTAAAAAAGTGCAGTTGATTCAAAAATGCTTCATTTAGTATTTTGAATTATATGCTTAATTTTTTTATTTACAAATTTCTTATTATGGTTTTGGATTTGACGGTACCGAGACGGGCCTGAACATTACCAGTTACAATGGGCCGGGCTGGTTTATGGTTTAAAGGGCCGGGTTTGAAATTACGGCCTGGTTACAACTCTGTATAGCATAATATCCTAATGATTGAACACCTTGCTTCAAATGATTTAATTCATCATACAGCACTCATAAAAATAAGAGCTAGCATACTAGATTGTGATATCAACTACTGAAGGGTAATTAATTTCATTTTTTATGAAATTTAATTTGATCAGGCAAAATTGTAAATCACTATAATTAGCATTTGTTCGCTAGACAGCAGATCGATCAAGTATTACCATTAATGTGCCATTGTCGGACCATCAATGGTCTAAAAGAAACTGATAAATAATATTTTTTGAAAATTGAATTTAATGTTTGATTCAATGCACATATTATATACAATAATAATCATTTTTTGTAAAATTGTTGAATTTTAAGATTTTTATAACTTTATATTTTTTGGTTATGGGTGGCAATTGAATGGCCATTATTAACAATTGATACCATTAATGGACCATTGATTATCCGAGAATGCTTGCTATTTGGGTTATGAACGATTCAGTTTATAGAAACATTATATTTTAGAAGATTAACATGACTTGCCAAGAAAAAACAGTAATTGATAAATTATTATGTACAATGAAAATTCATAGGTTTGCATTATTGTTAATATATTTGTTTTCGAAATTATTATTTTATATCTCTTGTATGTTTTTCAGTACTGTAACAATAGTTTGAAATTTCACTCATTATTCCAATAAAGTCAAAATGCACCATATATTTAAATATTAAGCGACAAATTCAATTCTTACATAAAATAATAAATAGGAATTTTTCTCTAAACGACTTTGTTGAAATCACGTAAAATATGAAATTTACCGAACTGTTAAGCAAGCAGAAATGATTTGTTATAGCGTATTGAAGATAAATATTTGCGAGGCCTTCCGGAGTCTTATCATCATAATAAGTTGAATATACAGCAAGCACACTTGATCCAAATATTGAAAAAAGAAACGTAGCAGAAATGACCAGAAGCAGTACTGCAACTCTAACGTCAGAGTGGCGGGTTTCTTTGTTTTTGCTCCATTGGGAAATCGCTCGGATAATGACAAAATTTCCAAATACAACAATGAATGCTGGCAGCAGAAGACTAATGCCATATTGATAACTGTTGTAGTAAAGGTTATAGAACGGAAGTGAGACAGACGCTCGACACAAACCATTATTTATGGTGAAATAGTACATATGTGGTAGAGCCAAAAGAAACAGAAAAATAGACAGCAGCATGCCAACAATATATGCATTCTTAGTACTTCCATGATTTTTGTAAAATATTGGAAACTTAATGCACATCACACGTTCACATGTCAGTAGCACAACAAACCAAACGCATTCTATGTAGACACCCGAGATGAGAATCCATGTAATCTTGCAGATTGGAATGTTTATATGTTGAACGTTGACTCCTAAACATTGAAGATAAATGTGTAATTTAGGGTGTTTTAATGTACTTATAACCCATAATGCTATATCTAGATTTAATTTTCTATACATCCTAACATGCCATGCTTTAACCTCTACTCATTTTGCATTAACTGTTAATGATCTTCTATTAGAATTTCTACAGTCAAACTTCTATGTTTCATGTTTGCATTTTTTATTTACCTCTGTCCTTCTGTCAAAGTGTTTCTGCTATTTTGTCTCTGCATCCTTTCTTGTCACTTGTTGCTTACTTATTTTTCGCAGTTGTCTATGTTTCTCTGGTATTTCAATGCATTGCTTTCTGCCAGTGGCTTGCTTATCTCTGGGGCTGTGCCTGTTTTCATACTATTTTTTCCCATCAGCCTCTATTTTCCTGTTTACAGCTTATTACTAATTTTCAGTGATTCATTAGCAAAAAGTATTTGAAAAAGCTTCAGCCGGACAATTGCAAATTAAATAATCTATTAGGATTTGGGCATAAATTCAGCACAGAAAATATTAAACAGAATTGAAATCGAAATTTGTTCACAGTGGTTGCTTTACTTAATCTAAGTATAGTACTACGTTCAGGAATTTTGATATCAGAAAAACTTGCCCAGATGATATTCGCATTAATTTCATTTTGAGTCTTCGAATCAATCACAATCAGCGTGATTAATTTACCATATTTTTTTCACAGCGTACTAACATAGTCAGTCTAGGTGTATTCTCACAAGTACCCCTTCATCAGCACCACACCTCAATGCCATTTCAAAATCTTTTACAATGAGACAATTTAGCAATATACAGATTCTACTATATTACGAAGTACTCTTAGTACGAACAGAAACATTTTTTCAAGCAACAGGAAATTGACAACAAGGTAATTTCATATTTAAGTTGAAATATATTGTAGACAAACTCAATTTTCAATTATTTTTCAAATTTACTAATAAATTAATATTAATATTTGTGATAATGAAATTACTCAAGGTACATGCGTAAATGATTAGAAGCATCAGATAACTGGCCTAAGAACTACTTTATAAACTATTATATAATGAATAATTTCTAAAGTAAACATTTAAATTCCTAGAAGCAAACTTGAATGCATTAACAGCACGTTCCTAAAGCTTGCGTGTTTATGAAATTGATAAATTAATTTTAAAACTGACTATAGATTCAAGAAAAGAATAATTTCAAACTAATGTTTTAGGGTGTTCTTTGAACGATATTTTATATTTTTCCAATTGATTTGTCATTAAAATCCATATTATGGCATTGCTATGTCATAGATTGAAGGCTTTTCTCTATGATTGCATATAATACAACATTGACATGGCAAGGAAATTGTTTAACATAGTAGCTTACTATAAACCCATGCTGTAAATGGTCTTTATCAATTTAAAAAATGATTTTGAATAATTACATAATATAATTTAGAGTTCATTAGTTAAAATTGAAATTTTCTTTCATTGAAGCTGATTTGGCAAAAGTTTCTTACACAGTCACGTTTGAAAACATTTTGAAAAATCAAAACAAAGGTTGAGTATTAAACTATAGAAAATTTCGTCGAAAATAATATCTTCAATTAAGGTGATATTATAAATAAAATTATGTTTTTTTGAAAACTTAAATTCCAAATTTCATGAATGTTATGAAAATCATATAAACATTTAAATGATAATTACCCATTGGACGAAGTATACCAGTTCTTATGCCAAAATTTGCACATGAAATTGCATCCCAAAATGCAAGCATTTGCATAATTACCGTAAACGATGTCTTGTGCTTTTTATCAAGTTTACTGCATGTCAACAATGTGAAAATGTTCAACCAAATTCCAATTACCCCAACCACGCCATTTACAATATTCAAATAATTGGATATAATGAATCGCGGTTGCAATTCTAGTGGCACAAAAGTAGAGGTATAATTCATAATGGAAGTCCATTTTGAAAATAATAGCGGAAGACCTAGTGTTTTATCAACATGAATTCACAAACATTTTTTGATTGGCCTTTGATTTTATCCAATAATTTCAGAGTTTACTTAACACTACATTATTAACATTTAGCATTAGCTATACTATGCTATATTTCGTTAAAGATGATTAGATAATAACACAATTTGCTCGTTTTCGTAATAATATTGGACAGGCATCACAATGCTAAAAATTAATCACTTAATTTTTTTATATTCATAAATTGAGTATTAAAACTAATATTCTAATTTCTTACAGCGATATTATATATTTGCCTTCAATATATAATAGAATGTATTTTTTTGAATTTTTTAATATTAATTCATATTTCAAATGTTCATGGAAACTAACTACTGTAATTTTTTTCATCTAAGGTCAAAGGTAAAATGACAATATTACATCATAGAATATACCGACAAATTTGTATTATCAATTTGGAAAACCATTGAAAATTAAAAAAATTTAAAATGGTTGATACATTTTTCAATACAGCATGCAATCGCTATTTTTTTTTCTTTGATAATTTTCGGCCTATGTAAAATTTAATGCGAAGATTTACCTGGAATGTTGTGTCTTGTTTAGATGATTAGTAATTTACATTTAATGTGATTAATGTCATTTTCTGGATAAAAGAATTTTTCCTATTAATACATTTAAATTATATAACATTATTTTACTCATACTTCAAATAGTGAATTTGTAATAATAGTACGAATGAAAAATAAACGCCAGTTCCTATAATAGAACTTTTGTATTGGTTTACATCATATAAAGGTTGTTGTGTCCCATTCAATATTTATCTGATAATTTGTATGAAATCCCTTTCTTTAAGTATGTCAAGTAATTCAATTTCAAAGAAGTGATAATTGAATTGAGTTTTCATTTGCAATTTAAACTGAAATTTGATGCAGTGCGTTGCAGTGAATATTGAGCATTGTAGCTTCTTATAAACAAAAGCAAATTTCAAAGACTGGGGCATAATCAGCTAATGCAATAAAAACTCGAGCATACCGTGTAAATGTGCAAAACATGACGGAAACGGATCTAATTTTACTACCTTTCAGACCGAATGATACATTTTACCTTCATCATGCACCCGTACCGGATACGTCTTCCTAAATTTCACCTAATGTTATTCGACTTGCTCATTTAGGTCCGGAGAGTGAATTGCACTGTTCAAGAAACATTTGATATGATTAGCCCGATTCAAAACTAGTCCTAACAAAATGACGTTAATAAATTATATAAGTAAGGAAACGAATAACTTCACAGTTTACCAATTTCATATAAATAGTTATTGCAACAATTATTGATTGACATGATATGACCCGATTTAAAGACGTTCCAACCATGGTGTATGCCTAGCATATACAAAAATGCTACGTATTTATAGTAGCATTGAAATGTAGCAATTACTACTATTTCACATGTTTTATTGGACTTAAAAGAATAGCTCAAGTAAAAAAAGTGGCCACTTTTCAAAATTTGATTATCGTTAGTTTTCACACTGGTACAAATAATAGTTAACAATATTGCTAAATACTCAAAGAATTTGTACCATACACAACCTGCTTATATCACGATTCATGGATCTTAGAACAAGATGAAGCAAAGAATATTTTACCAATTCAAGTTATGCAATGGCCACAAATTCACAAGATCTAGTGCCCATAGAGAACGTGCCGCAGATTCTGAAGGATTTTCTCGTGAAAAAAAATCCCACAAATCTGAAAGAATTAAAGAGTTGAATCGCAACACCAAATAACTCAAGAAGTTAAAGTCCGTATAATTGATTCAATTTCAAGACGTTTGACTGCGTGCCACGCTTTGCATGGCAAACTTGTCAAATAACTTTGTCATCAGGTTACAAGCAGACAAAAATTTTGTTTTCAAATATATTTTATAAGCCTCTATTTGTCAAAAATGTGATTGTAATGTTGCTACTTTTTTTACTTGAGCTAAAATAATTCTGCATAGAATAAATTATAGTAGCGAAGTTCGATTGATTAAATAGATTTCTACACAATGATACTACATGAAAGCAATTTTATTAATATTAAAAATACTGTGAGGCATTACGGTTTGAAACTATAATTTATGTTAATTGGAATCACTTAAATAAAAAATGTCTAAAAACTATGTGAAAACCACATTTTCATGCTCATAAATTTGGACTAGTTCTAAACAAATGGATTCAGAGTGGGTTAGGTTCTAAAAACACTTTCGCCGCATTTTTATAAATTTTCCTAAAAATTTACTATTAAATTGCATAATCAATAGAAAACAAGAATATGAACATTTTACAATGCCACCACAGCGGTGATAACGAACTGCACTGTATTTGTTAATAATCAGGGCAAATCCGTGAAACAATCATATGATATTCTTTGCAAAGTTCTTTCATTAATTATGGTTAATGTGATGCTACCTAATCTTTGAGACATAGTGTTGAATTGGATCTGAAATAAATGTCCAATACATGTATGTATGGCGTCAGATTTTTTTTTCAGAATTCATGTAACATAAAAAATTGCAGAATTACGTTTTCTCATAGCCTAGTTTAAATGATGTCTTGGGTTTTGAATATGTAAGAGTTTTCGCCTTTTCCAAGTATATTTGTACTGTCAAACAAGTGTATTGCAAGACTTCCCTTAATTCAAAATGGCAGCCTTTTGCAGAGGTACTTTAACATAATAAAGGTTTTTTTTGTGAAATATTTATGCACAATCCAACCAATATTAGCAGTTGCATAATAAATGCAGAATAAAATTCAGTGAACGAAGTACATAAACGTCTGCTGTTGGTCATGACTGTGAAATCCTGTACTACCAGTATTAGACTTCTTATCTATCATAGGTGATAATGGATTAATTGACTATAAATGTTACTTTACAGTTTTTAATAAAGCATTTTGTATCATTCTTTTATCTTAATTTGCTTAAGACTGACAAAACATTACAGCAGTGAGATAAAGAGACTTAATAAAATGAGATACAATATTAAATTCAGTTAGCATTATGTAAATATGTAATTAATAAGTTGAATCTAAGTTGACTACACTTCTCCTCCTCAGTCATTGGTGATATAAGCATTTTAGAATAATTAGTAAACTTAGAATCGTTAATGTTTATAGAAATTGACTTCAGTTTTATGTAGTCAAGCAAAAGCAAGCGCATCATAGAAATTAAACCATGTATCTAAACTTGTTTGTAGAAGGATAAGAGTTAAATAATAATTCATGGTAAAGTTAGTGATATTCCATCATCGATCCTAAATTTGCACCATCTGATTTAACCAGTGCAAATTTAGAATTTAGTTGATTACGAGCATTTAAGTAATTTCTGCAATTTAAAGTACCGGGATATTTAAGAAAAGAGAACTTAACTCTACCTAAAACTTTATTGAAACTAAATTATAATACAACATAGTTTCCTTCAATAATTGTATACTGGTATACTAAGAACACTAGAATCACTTACATGTCTTATTTATATCACTAAATTTTCAAATTTATCTTTTGGCATGTTTCAGATAAAAATCAAGTTAATAGCTTTCAGCTCAACTATTTTTTGCTGTAATCTTTTTATGACCTTGTTTTATCACAATAATCATTAATAGATTTAGAAATAAAATGCTCTAAATAAAATTGAAATTAAAATTCGCTATTTACACTCTGGTGCCTTTCAGTTTGCACTTTTCTATGTTAGGTGAGGCTGATACGAATGTCTTTCCACTTCCATTCTGTTACTAGACACATGAGAATGTTTTTCAGTAGAACATTGTTTTTTTACAAATATTTATTCTCATGCCTACAACTGTATTACAATAAATACTCAGTGATTTCTATTCTCATGCAGGCATCAATTCAATAGAATTTCCCTACATAGTCCATTAGCATATCATCCAATAGACAGAGAGTTTGCTAATTGGGTGAAATGCTCTCTAATAATATTTTTTTAGATTGATTTGAAAAATCATTGGCAATGAAAAACACAATGATCAAAACATTTACTTGATAAAACATGATCAACAGTGTATAAGCTAACTACAATCACTATGTGTGTATAATATTTTAAAAAAATAACTTTTCAGAACACATTTTGATTTATTGCATATAATATACATATATTTTGAAATTATTTAAAATATATTAAAATGACTTCATTGTTGATTCAGTGTTGGATTAAATGTTGAACCATCTAATCAAGTATAGTTTTATTGTGTGTCTGTGCTACCACATGCATCTAAAATAAACGTAATTGTTTTTATTTCTACTCTGATATATAAGACTGCCTCCAATTTGGTGAAGGAATTCATAGAGGTTTGGGGTCTTTTATCCAGTCAAAAATCAAGTGTCGCAACTGCATCCTAACTCATCCTATTGATGTCGCAGGTGTCTCATATCCTAGTGAGACGCTTTTAGGATGCTCATGTTCTGCAGATGTCTCATTAGGTTATCCCTGATACATCTCATGAGATTACATTGATATGCCATTTCAGAATGAATTTATAATTCAAGCAATGTAAAAATAATTTATGCAAAATGTCAGCACTAACTGAGAACTGTTTGAAAATTAGTAAAGCTCCTTTTTACTTTATAATCTTTTATGTTGCATCAAAAAACTGATTTCAAAATTTATTCAAAATTGAAATGTTTCATTTAAATTTATTATTGCCAAAATTATGACCAAATTGCTAAAGAATATATGCGATGTTTTCAAGCTAACATTCATAAGAAATATATCAGTAATTACATGTCTTGTAATGTAATTCATTATCAATACTGGCGGTATTGTGTTAGTTTTTGATAGTTTTGACAACGCAAAATGTTTTTGTGTTTCTAATTGCTTTGCTGTTTGCATTGTTATATGCATCTGTGACAAGCAATTGGGTCTGCAGAATCTTATGTGTTCTTTGTAGCAGCTTGATCATTGCTATTTAATAAATTTGCTAATGATAATCTGTTATATGCACTTAAAACACATTGAAATAATGTATTTTGCTGTTATAAATGGTGTCGTTGTGAGGGTCATTAACCTATTGTGCTTTCCGCTATTCTCAAAGTATCTCATTGCGATACAATCTCAAGCCCATCTGCTGAGACAGCCTGAGAACGTATTTTTGAGACACATGGTGTCTCAATGAGACATCCTAGAGATAGTATTTTGGACGGACATTAAGACAGATCTAGGATCGTTTTAGGATGCATTGAGACGATCTTGTGTTATTGCTATGATTGCAATTATGTTGCAGTGAGATGTTTTTAGGATATCGTGAGGATTTCTCATTTTTGTCTGGGTAGTATCATTAAGATTTTTAAGCTGTTGTATATCCAGACATTAGCAAATTGCAAAAGTTCAGAATGCAATTTTTTATTATTAGCTTTTTTAAATCAATTTATTTAGTACCATTAGTTATTATATGTAAGGCAAAATAATAAGTTAGAGCATCCAGGTTGCTTTATTCTCATTTATTTACATCATACTAATAACAAGAACAATCAATGCTAAACTAAATTAATAGATCACCACACACACGTTATTACTGAGACACCTTTCCATGCACTGAGAGAATCAGCAATGGTTTCCAATGTAATATGCAAGTAAACTGGAGCTGTTTCCAAAGAAGATAGTTTCTCTTGAGCATTGCTTTTTTTACCCATTACCATCCACCTTCTTCAACCTAAATGATAGCAAAAGTTACTTACCTCAAATGGAATGCTATGGTGTAAAATTAATTAAGTTAATACTTACTGCAAGTATTAGGTTGAGAACTGTTTCAGACTCTGTTGTACCTAATTTATCGCCCAAACGATTAGAAACTGTGAAGCAACTTCAATAATTAAGCGAAAAAAGGGTTGGCAAGATTCTACATGGCGACTGTGACAGGCGCCCAACATGTGCAAGAGAAGAAAAAGGAAATTTAAAGAAAATCCTATCAAAGCCAAAAAACAAGGGACTGACATATTCGAGTTAAGATAGTTGTTTCTTCCCAAACTATGAAGAAAACCTTATCAGAAAATTAATGAAGCTGAAATGAAAGAAACAAAACTCTCGTGCAAGAAAGCGTGCAATGGTATAATCTAAAAGTCAAAATAAAAATCAGAAGCAACCGTAAATGAACAAAAAACCTAATGGTAATCACACAAAGGGGAACTGGAGAAGGATTACTCAAAGCTGAAAAGAAAAATGATAAATTCAAAAATGAAAAGCAAAATGAAAGCAAAAACGCAAAAAACTCCCCAGTTACAGAAAACCCCAGAAGCACAGGATGGTACACCTGAAAGTGAAACGTCCCGCATAGAATTGTTGCTACAACCAGCACAAATGGAAAACGAACCTACAATGTCAGAATTGACGAAGATTATTGAAAGTAATAGTAATGAAAGAAAAGAGTTGATAATTCAAATTGAGAATTTGATGCAAAGGATGTTCGAAATCGAAATAGGAAACATGGAGAAAGAAAAAAGAATCAATGAAATGATAGATGACACAAGCAAACAATTAATGGAACAAAGGAATTTGTTCCAGGAGCAATATAAAAACTAACAGAGGCTAATATGGAAATAAAGGCACAAAGTGAAAAATTACAACAACTGGTAAGCGAAATGCACGAAGAAAACATATTTTATGCCTTAGAGAAGAAAACATGACAAAACAATTAGAGATAGATAATTTGAAAGATAATTTAAGGCTAATGGTATTGAATAATGAAGATAAAGACAGCATTATGGAAGGGAACATTTAAAAGATACATACAATCTTAACTCAGGATCCTGAGAAATTGGAAAAAATAATACCACCAAACAATAAAATGATTGAATTAGAAAAACTAATCGAGACTGAAGAAGAATTCATGGAGAAAATTATAAAGGATATTACAAATCAAGTCAGGGAAAATTGCACTAAACAGATAGAAAAAATACCAACACTATTTAGTATTGGACATAGAAATGAAAACGAATTAAAAGAAACTGTTGGGAAAGTACCAACAATATTATGCCAATGAAAGCTTTAAAGGCCAATTTCGGATGTTAATAAATGGTACTAAAATGAATAAAAGAGAAGATTTATGGAATTACATTTCTCAGGTAGAAAGATTGCTAAAGCTAAGTACAAGAGAACGAACATATTCTAAATACGACCTATTCTCCCATATTTGTAAGGGACTGCCAGATCCAATTCGACAACAATTTGAAATAAATTGTGATGCTGATGATTCCTTAGACAGAATGATTAGGAAAGGTTTAGATATACAAGTCACATTGTAAAATAATGCTTGTATAAACGAAAAATTAACAACGGTAAAGGCAGTGCCATTATCAACGAAAAACAGTAATAGTAAAATAACAGGAAGAGAAGATATGAAAAAACCCCGAGACGAAATTATAAAAATAAAACTAAAAGATGGTAAGATAAAAAGAATTAATCAGAAAGACTTAAAGTGCCAAATGTGCAGTAAGAAGGGCCACACAAAACGATATTGCAAGTGACAAGTAAATCTAGTCGAAGAAGAAGTTGCATACTTTGAAGAAGATCTACTAGACGATGAAGATGAACAACAAAACGAAGAAACACACAGTGATACTTTAAAATAGAAGGAGCGCCGCTTCCAATAAAACGTGCACCCATTCTAATCGAAACCAACCTGATCAAAACAAATACAATTACAGTTGTAATGAATGGCGTAATGGTCAAAGCAACAATAGATATGGGAGCAGTAATATCAATCATTACTGATGAATGTGCATTGAGAATAGGTTTTGAAAGACAAAATCTACAAAAAGAAAAGATTTTGTAATCCGCACCACACAACACACAACTGCAAAAGTTTGTTGTGCTACAAAACATACGCAACATTAGGTCATGACTTGTGAAGTCTTGTTAACCTTAAACAACCGGTTTTCCACATTTACAAAGAATTTTCTCCAAACCAATTTCCAAATGTGAAAATCTTGGGCCTTGGTAGGTCTATTGGGGAACATGCAGTACTACAATGTTGAAAATGTTTATTAAAGCTTATTGCTGTGGCAGGGATTAATGAATAGATTAACCAGTTTTCTTAGAAATTTTCGAATTTTTGAAAAAGATTCAAATTCTCTCCATACCTAGTGTTAATGTATTTAGAAGGTTTTGAGCCCCTGGGGGCAAAAGTGAATTTTGACTGTTTCTTGATATGTGCAAAGATATTCCAAACCAATTAAGGCGTTCTGTGCGCAAAATCAGAGGTCGCGGGGCCGAAGGCCTCTGCGATCTGCGCCTTCGCGCAACGGCACACCGTACTGGGGCAAGGCCAACGCTCAGACTTAGAACGAAAAACAAAGAAGAGACTTTCCGCTATCATGTGGTGCTTTCAGATGGAGCACACCATTAATAGTTTTTGAGCTATAAGCATTTAAAAAATATTTATAGGATCATGAAAATTTTTAAAAATTGACAGGCTGTTTAAGGTTAATAAAATATTATTAAAACTATTATAACCATAGCTAAAATATAGATACGATTAGGATTTAGCATAGCATGGGAGGATTCTCAATATCGCATTTCAAGAACTGTACGAGAAACACTAATTCTTAAAGAAAATCTTTTTATATAGCAGAATTTAGTTTTTCAAGTAAAATATCTTTTTCAAGGAATGAAAAATATGAACGAATTTAATGAAATTTTGAAATATCTATTTCCAAATTGCAAATAAATACTAAAACTAATGAAGACTATTGGCATTTTTGTTGCGCTGGTGCACTTAACCTTTTCACTAAGATATGAACCAATATGTTATCGCATTATATCGTTTATAAAAACTAAATTCTACAAAAAATATAAAATAAAAAATATGTCCGAATATTGGATATGGGCTGAAAATTTAGGGTAAAGCACGTCTCGGGCCTACACTCATGTAAGTCCAATTTATATGATCTATGCCTCAAAAAATCCTAGAAGAAAATTTAAACTAAACATATAAAATTTAAAAATTTAGAAATAAAATTGTATTATTTTAGCACAATGCTTGCATTTCTATACCATTCAATGCATTTGGGTTGATTTATTTACACAGTCGCGTAGCAGGTAATTCAGATTTTTTTGAAAGTTCAGCTCATTTTTGCAATGTCTCCACCCAAACCTTGCCCAGTGCAGCCCATGCACCTGTTGCCCTTCGCATTTTCGTTTTCTATTGCAATTAAAATAAGTACTAAAACATTGCGCAAAACGTACAGTAACAAAAGTGAGAATCTCAAATGTTAACTCGGACTCAAAGATGTACGTGATACTGTGTTTTGAGGCTCAGGCAAGTTTTACAAGAGCTATGCGGCATAGGATTGACAAATAATGTGGCCTACCAAGCTCAAGCTTCCTATGAGTTTAATATTAAGGGCATATACTACATAAAAATACAAGCTTGTCTGAAATACTTAACCCACACATTTCATCTGCTTTAAAATTATTGAAGGCAAGACCAGCTTAAGCACACGACTTCTGTAAAAATCCAAACCATTAGATGTCCATTATCATAACTAAATTACAGTACTAAAAAGTGTATTAAACCTTTCCGAAAGCTTAATATCTAAACTAAGGATCGATGCATTGTGTGGATCATTTGCGAATTTTCTTAAAATTTTCGTCACTAAATTTAGCCAGTGTTAATGAAAGTTTTTGTGTAACAAATTCATTATAGATATATTAAACTTGCTATTTTAATCATTTTTAAAAAAATTTCATGTTAATATCCCAACTAGTACGATTTTAAGCCCCTAATTTATATATCATAAAAATGTGACGGTAACTAGTTTGTTACTGAGTTTGAAAATCAAATCGTAATATCCCAGCAAACATTTGATGGTTGGGCCAACGTTGGCAAATGGTGGGCATCATTGGCTAATGGTGGGCATCATTGGCATTTTCGAGCAATTTTAAATAGCAATAAATTGACATTGGGCCAACATTGGCACAACGTCGTATAAAACCCAATTAGAGTGGGACTGCTTATCAGTAAACATGAAGTATTTTAATCATATTGTGATCAAAGGCATTCTTAATGTGCGCCACCTAGTGAGTGAATATTCTCTGCATACCTCACTGACGCATTGTTTACTTTTCGATAGTCATTTGATCGCATTTGTAAGTGAGCACGGCTATTCTACGTTATATTCTCACCATACAGTAAGTGTGATTACTTTAATCAACTATGCGATTATTTGTGGCAATATATTAGGAAAGAAAAAAGCTGTTATTTAACTTACATGTACACTTCATTTTATTAACATTGTTTTTGGACTAACGAATGTAGAAGTTAATATTTAAATTTTCTGCTGACTTTTTAGAAATATATATCTATTTTCGCGTATTTCCTAGAGTATATATATTGAAATAATTAAATAAATGCATCCATTGACACACAAAACTATTATTAGAGTGTATGCTTTGGCGGCCAAAGTTTGCCTTATTTTAATATGGCTTCTACATTCAATGAAACAAAAGTGTAGTTTAGGGAAAGCCCCCCAGATAACATTTTGAATTGTTTT
>CABFPE010001308.1:0-49295 GCA_900660155.1 Hofstenia miamia | reverse complement strand
AAAACAATTCAAAATGTTATCTGGGGGGCTTTCCCTAAACTACACTTTTGTTTCATTGAATGTAGAAGCCATATTAAAATAAGGCAAACTTTGGCCGCCAAAGCATACACTCTAATAATAGTTTTGTGTGTCAATGGATGCATTTATTTAATTATTTCAATATATATACTCTAGGAAATACGCGAAAATAGATATATATTTCTAAAAAGTCAGCAGAAAATTTAAATATTAACTTCTACATTCGTTAGTCCAAAAACAATGTTAATAAAATGAAGTGTACATGTAAGTTAAATAACAGCTTTTTTCTTTCCTAATATATTGCCACAAATAATCGCATAGTTGATTAAAGTAATCACACTTACTGTATGGTGAGAATATAACGTAGAATAGCCGTGCTCACTTACAAATGCGATCAAATGACTATCGAAAAGTAAACAATGCGTCAGTGAGGTATGCAGAGAATATTCACTCACTAGGTGGCGCACATTAAGAATGCCTTTGATCACAATATGATTAAAATACTTCATGTTTACTGATAAGCAGTCCCACTCTAATTGGGTTTTATACGACGTTGTGCCAATGTTGGCCCAATGTCAATTTATTGCTATTTAAAATTGCTCGAAAATGCCAATGATGCCCACCATTAGCCAATGATGCCCACCATTTGCCAACGTTGGCCCAACCATCAAATGTTTGCTGGGATATTACGATTTGATTTTCAAACTCAGTAACAAACTAGTTACCGTCACATTTTTATGATATATAAATTAGGGGCTTAAAATCGTACTAGTTGGGATATTAACATGAAATTTTTTTAAAAATGATTAAAATAGCAAGTTTAATATATCTATAATGAATTTGTTACACAAAAACTTTCATTAACACTGGCTAAATTTAGTGACGAAAATTTTAAGAAAATTCGCAAATGATCCACACAATGCATCGATCCTTAGTTTAGATATTAAGCTTTCGGAAAGGTTTAATACACTTTTTAGTACTGTAATTTAGTTATGATAATGGACATCTAATGGTTTGGATTTTTACAGAAGTCGTGTGCTTAAGCTGGTCTTGCCTTCAATAATTTTAAAGCAGATGAAATGTGTGGGTTAAGTATTTCAGACAAGCTTGTATTTTTATGTAGTATATGCCCTTAATATTAAACTCATAGGAAGCTTGAGCTTGGTAGGCCACATTATTTGTCAATCCTATGCCGCATAGCTCTTGTAAAACTTGCCTGAGCCTCAAAACACAGTATCACGTACATCTTTGAGTCCGAGTTAACATTTGAGATTCTCACTTTTGTTACTGTACGTTTTGCGCAATGTTTTAGTACTTATTTTAATTGCAATAGAAAACGAAAATGCGAAGGGCAACAGGTGCATGGGCTGCACTGGGCAAGGTTTGGGTGGAGACATTGCAAAAATGAGCTGAACTTTCAAAAAAATCTGAATTACCTGCTACGCGACTGTGTAAATAAATCAACCCAAATGCATTGAATGGTATAGAAATGCAAGCATTGTGCTAAAATAATACAATTTTATTTCTAAATTTTTAAATTTTATATGTTTAGTTTAAATTTTCTTCTAGGATTTTTTGAGGCATAGATCATATAAATTGGACTTACATGAGTGTAGGCCCGAGACGTGCTTTACCCTAAATTTTCAGCCCATATCCAATATTCGGACATATTTTTTATTTTATATTTTTTGTAGAATTTAGTTTTTATAAACGATATAATGCGATAACATATTGGTTCATATCTTAGTGAAAAGGTTAAGTGCACCAGCGCAACAAAAATGCCAATAGTCTTCATTAGTTTTAGTATTTATTTGCAATTTGGAAATAGATATTTCAAAATTTCATTAAATTCGTTCATATTTTTCATTCCTTGAAAAAGATATTTTACTTGAAAAACTAAATTCTGCTATATAAAAAGATTTTCTTTAAGAATTAGTGTTTCTCGTACAGTTCTTGAAATGCGATATTGAGAATCCTCCCATGCTATGCTAAATCCTAATCGTATCTATATTTTAGCTATGGTTATAATAGTTTTAATAATATTTTATTAACCTTAAACAGCCTGTCAATTTTTAAAAATTTTCATGATCCTATAAATATTTTTTAAATGCTTATAGCTCAAAAACTATTAATGGTGTGCTCCATCTGAAAGCACCACATGATAGCGGAAAGTCTCTTCTTTGTTTTTCGTTCTAAGTCTGAGCGTTGGCCTTGCCCCAGTACGGTGTGCCGTTGCGCGAAGGCGCAGATCGCAGAGGCCTTCGGCCCCGCGACCTCTGATTTTGCGCACAGAACGCCTTAATTGGTTTGGAATATCTTTGCACATATCAAGAAACAGTCAAAATTCACTTTTGCCCCCAGGGGCTCAAAACCTTCTAAATACATTAACACTAGGTATGGAGAGAATTTGAATCTTTTTCAAAAATTCGAAAATTTCTAAGAAAACTGGTTAATCTATTCATTAATCCCTGCCACAGCAATAAGCTTTAATAAACATTTTCAACATTGTAGTACTGCATGTTCCCCAATAGACCTACCAAGGCCCAAGATTTTCACATTTGGAAATTGGTTTGGAGAAAATTCTTTGTAAATGTGGAAAACCGGTTGTTTAAGGTTAACAAGACTTCACAAGTCATGACCTAATGTTGCGTATGTTTTGTAGCACAACAAACTTTTGCAGTTGTGTGTTGTGTGGTGCGGATTACAAAATCTTTTCTTTTTGTAGATTTTGTCTTTCAAAACCTATTCTCAATGCACATTCATCAGTAATGATTGATATTACTGCTCCCATATCTATTGTTGCTTTGACCATTACGCCATTCATTACAACTGTAATTGTATTTGTTTTGATCAGGTTGGTTTCGATTAGAATGGGTGCACGTTTTATTGGAAGCGGCGCTCCTTCTATTTTAAAGTATCACTGTGTGTTTCTTCGTTTTGTTGTTCATCTTCATCGTCTAGTAGATCTTCTTCAAAGTATGCAACTTCTTCTTCGACTAGATTTACTTGTCACTTGCAATATCGTTTTGTGTGGCCCTTCTTACTGCACATTTGGCACTTTAAGTCTTTCTGATTAATTCTTTTTATCTTACCATCTTTTAGTTTTATTTTTATAATTTCGTCTCGGGGTTTTTTCATATCTTCTCTTCCTGTTATTTTACTATTACTGTTTTTCGTTGATAATGGCACTGCCTTTACCGTTGTTAATTTTTCGTTTATACAAGCATTATTTTACAATGTGACTTGTATATCTAAACCTTTCCTAATCATTCTGTCTAAGGAATCATCAGCATCACAATTTATTTCAAATTGTTGTCGAATTGGATCTGGCAGTCCCTTACAAATATGGGAGAATAGGTCGTATTTAGAATATGTTCGTTCTCTTGTACTTAGCTTTAGCAATCTTTCTACCTGAGAAATGTAATTCCATAAATCTTCTCTTTTATTCATTTTAGTACCATTTATTAACATCCGAAATTGGCCTTTAAAGCTTTCATTGGCATAATATTGTTGGTACTTTCCCAACAGTTTCTTTTAATTCGTTTTCATTTCTATGTCCAATACTAAATAGTGTTGGTATTTTTTCTATCTGTTTAGTGCAATTTTCCCTGACTTGATTTGTAATATCCTTTATAATTTTCTCCATGAATTCTTCTTCAGTCTCGATTAGTTTTTCTAATTCAATCATTTTATTGTTTGGTGGTATTATTTTTTCCAATTTCTCAGGATCCTGAGTTAAGATTGTATGTATCTTTTAAATGTTCCCTTCCATAATGCTGTCTTTATCTTCATTATTCAATACCATTAGCCTTAAATTATCTTTCAAATTATCTATCTCTAATTGTTTTGTCATGTTTTCTTCTCTAAGGCATAAAATATGTTTTCTTCGTGCATTTCGCTTACCAGTTGTTGTAATTTTTCACTTTGTGCCTTTATTTCCATATTAGCCTCTGTTAGTTTTTATATTGCTCCTGGAACAAATTCCTTTGTTCCATTAATTGTTTGCTTGTGTCATCTATCATTTCATTGATTCTTTTTTCTTTCTCCATGTTTCCTATTTCGATTTCGAACATCCTTTGCATCAAATTCTCAATTTGAATTATCAACTCTTTTCTTTCATTACTATTACTTTCAATAATCTTCGTCAATTCTGACATTGTAGGTTCGTTTTCCATTTGTGCTGGTTGTAGCAACAATTCTATGCGGGACGTTTCACTTTCAGGTGTACCATCCTGTGCTTCTGGGGTTTTCTGTAACTGGGGAGTTTTTTGCGTTTTTGCTTTCATTTTGCTTTTCATTTTTGAATTTATCATTTTTCTTTTCAGCTTTGAGTAATCCTTCTCCAGTTCCCCTTTGTGTGATTACCATTAGGTTTTTTGTTCATTTACGGTTGCTTCTGATTTTTATTTTGACTTTTAGATTATACCATTGCACGCTTTCTTGCACGAGAGTTTTGTTTCTTTCATTTCAGCTTCATTAATTTTCTGATAAGGTTTTCTTCATAGTTTGGGAAGAAACAACTATCTTAACTCGAATATGTCAGTCCCTTGTTTTTTGGCTTTGATAGGATTTTCTTTAAATTTCCTTTTTCTTCTCTTGCACATGTTGGGCGCCTGTCACAGTCGCCATGTAGAATCTTGCCAACCCTTTTTTCGCTTAATTATTGAAGTTGCTTCACAGTTTCTAATCGTTTGGGCGATAAATTAGGTACAACAGAGTCTGAAACAGTTCTCAACCTAATACTTGCAGTAAGTATTAACTTAATTAATTTTACACCATAGCATTCCATTTGAGGTAAGTAACTTTTGCTATCATTTAGGTTGAAGAAGGTGGATGGTAATGGGTAAAAAAAGCAATGCTCAAGAGAAACTATCTTCTTTGGAAACAGCTCCAGTTTACTTGCATATTACATTGGAAACCATTGCTGATTCTCTCAGTGCATGGAAAGGTGTCTCAGTAATAACGTGTGTGTGGTGATCTATTAATTTAGTTTAGCATTGATTGTTCTTGTTATTAGTATGATGTAAATAAATGAGAATAAAGCAACCTGGATGCTCTAACTTATTATTTTGCCTTACATATAATAACTAATGGTACTAAATAAATTGATTTAAAAAAGCTAATAATAAAAAATTGCATTCTGAACTTTTGCAATTTGCTAATGTCTGGATATACAACAGCTTAAAAATCTTAATGATACTACCCAGACAAAAATGAGAAATCCTCACGATATCCTAAAAACATCTCACTGCAACATAATTGCAATCATAGCAATAACACAAGATCGTCTCAATGCATCCTAAAACGATCCTAGATCTGTCTTAATGTCCGTCCAAAATACTATCTCTAGGATGTCTCATTGAGACACCATGTGTCTCAAAAATACGTTCTCAGGCTGTCTCAGCAGATGGGCTTGAGATTGTATCGCAATGAGATACTTTGAGAATAGCGGAAAGCACAATAGGTTAATGACCCTCACAACGACACCATTTATAACAGCAAAATACATTATTTCAATGTGTTTTAAGTGCATATAACAGATTATCATTAGCAAATTTATTAAATAGCAATGATCAAGCTGCTACAAAGAACACATAAGATTCTGCAGACCCAATTGCTTGTCACAGATGCATATAACAATGCAAACAGCAAAGCAATTAGAAACACAAAAACATTTTGCGTTGTCAAAACTATCAAAAACTAACACAATACCGCCAGTATTGATAATGAATTACATTACAAGACATGTAATTACTGATATATTTCTTATGAATGTTAGCTTGAAAACATCGCATATATTCTTTAGCAATTTGGTCATAATTTTGGCAATAATAAATTTAAATGAAACATTTCAATTTTGAATAAATTTTGAAATCAGTTTTTTGATGCAACATAAAAGATTATAAAGTAAAAAGGAGCTTTACTAATTTTCAAACAGTTCTCAGTTAGTGCTGACATTTTGCATAAATTATTTTTACATTGCTTGAATTATAAATTCATTCTGAAATGGCATATCAATGTAATCTCATGAGATGTATCAGGGATAACCTAATGAGACATCTGCAGAACATGAGCATCCTAAAAGCGTCTCACTAGGATATGAGACACCTGCGACATCAATAGGATGAGTTAGGATGCAGTTGCGACACTTGATTTTTGACTGGATAAAAGACCCCAAACCTCTATGAATTCCTTCACCAAATTGGAGGCAGTCTTATATATCAGAGTAGAAATAAAAACAATTACGTTTATTTTAGATGCATGTGGTAGCACAGACACACAATAAAACTATACTTGATTAGATGGTTCAACATTTAATCCAACACTGAATCAACAATGAAGTCATTTTAATATATTTTAAATAATTTCAAAATATATGTATATTATATGCAATAAATCAAAATGTGTTCTGAAAAGTTATTTTTTTAAAATATTATACACACATAGTGATTGTAGTTAGCTTATACACTGTTGATCATGTTTTATCAAGTAAATGTTTTGATCATTGTGTTTTTCATTGCCAATGATTTTTCAAATCAATCTAAAAAAATATTATTAGAGAGCATTTCACCCAATTAGCAAACTCTCTGTCTATTGGATGATATGCTAATGGACTATGTAGGGAAATTCTATTGAATTGATGCCTGCATGAGAATAGAAATCACTGAGTATTTATTGTAATACAGTTGTAGGCATGAGAATAAATATTTGTAAAAAAACAATGTTCTACTGAAAAACATTCTCATGTGTCTAGTAACAGAATGGAAGTGGAAAGACATTCGTATCAGCCTCACCTAACATAGAAAAGTGCAAACTGAAAGGCACCAGAGTGTAAATAGCGAATTTTAATTTCAATTTTATTTAGAGCATTTTATTTCTAAATCTATTAATGATTATTGTGATAAAACAAGGTCATAAAAAGATTACAGCAAAAAATAGTTGAGCTGAAAGCTATTAACTTGATTTTTATCTGAAACATGCCAAAAGATAAATTTGAAAATTTAGTGATATAAATAAGACATGTAAGTGATTCTAGTGTTCTTAGTATACCAGTATACAATTATTGAAGGAAACTATGTTGTATTATAATTTAGTTTCAATAAAGTTTTAGGTAGAGTTAAGTTCTCTTTTCTTAAATATCCCGGTACTTTAAATTGCAGAAATTACTTAAATGCTCGTAATCAACTAAATTCTAAATTTGCACTGGTTAAATCAGATGGTGCAAATTTAGGATCGATGATGGAATATCACTAACTTTACCATGAATTATTATTTAACTCTTATCCTTCTACAAACAAGTTTAGATACATGGTTTAATTTCTATGATGCGCTTGCTTTTGCTTGACTACATAAAACTGAAGTCAATTTCTATAAACATTAACGATTCTAAGTTTACTAATTATTCTAAAATGCTTATATCACCAATGACTGAGGAGGAGAAGTGTAGTCAACTTAGATTCAACTTATTAATTACATATTTACATAATGCTAACTGAATTTAATATTGTATCTCATTTTATTAAGTCTCTTTATCTCACTGCTGTAATGTTTTGTCAGTCTTAAGCAAATTAAGATAAAAGAATGATACAAAATGCTTTATTAAAAACTGTAAAGTAACATTTATAGTCAATTAATCCATTATCACCTATGATAGATAAGAAGTCTAATACTGGTAGTACAGGATTTCACAGTCATGACCAACAGCAGACGTTTATGTACTTCGTTCACTGAATTTTATTCTGCATTTATTATGCAACTGCTAATATTGGTTGGATTGTGCATAAATATTTCACAAAAAAAACCTTTATTATGTTAAAGTACCTCTGCAAAAGGCTGCCATTTTGAATTAAGGGAAGTCTTGCAATACACTTGTTTGACAGTACAAATATACTTGGAAAAGGCGAAAACTCTTACATATTCAAAACCCAAGACATCATTTAAACTAGGCTATGAGAAAACGTAATTCTGCAATTTTTTATGTTACATGAATTCTGAAAAAAAAATCTGACGCCATACATACATGTATTGGACATTTATTTCAGATCCAATTCAACACTATGTCTCAAAGATTAGGTAGCATCACATTAACCATAATTAATGAAAGAACTTTGCAAAGAATATCATATGATTGTTTCACGGATTTGCCCTGATTATTAACAAATACAGTGCAGTTCGTTATCACCGCTGTGGTGGCATTGTAAAATGTTCATATTCTTGTTTTCTATTGATTATGCAATTTAATAGTAAATTTTTAGGAAAATTTATAAAAATGCGGCGAAAGTGTTTTTAGAACCTAACCCACTCTGAATCCATTTGTTTAGAACTAGTCCAAATTTATGAGCATGAAAATGTGGTTTTCACATAGTTTTTAGACATTTTTTATTTAAGTGATTCCAATTAACATAAATTATAGTTTCAAACCGTAATGCCTCACAGTATTTTTAATATTAATAAAATTGCTTTCATGTAGTATCATTGTGTAGAAATCTATTTAATCAATCGAACTTCGCTACTATAATTTATTCTATGCAGAATTATTTTAGCTCAAGTAAAAAAAGTAGCAACATTACAATCACATTTTTGACAAATAGAGGCTTATAAAATATATTTGAAAACAAAATTTTTGTCTGCTTGTAACCTGATGACAAAGTTATTTGACAAGTTTGCCATGCAAAGCGTGGCACGCAGTCAAACGTCTTGAAATTGAATCAATTATACGGACTTTAACTTCTTGAGTTATTTGGTGTTGCGATTCAACTCTTTAATTCTTTCAGATTTGTGGGATTTTTTTTCACGAGAAAATCCTTCAGAATCTGCGGCACGTTCTCTATGGGCACTAGATCTTGTGAATTTGTGGCCATTGCATAACTTGAATTGGTAAAATATTCTTTGCTTCATCTTGTTCTAAGATCCATGAATCGTGATATAAGCAGGTTGTGTATGGTACAAATTCTTTGAGTATTTAGCAATATTGTTAACTATTATTTGTACCAGTGTGAAAACTAACGATAATCAAATTTTGAAAAGTGGCCACTTTTTTTACTTGAGCTATTCTTTTAAGTCCAATAAAACATGTGAAATAGTAGTAATTGCTACATTTCAATGCTACTATAAATACGTAGCATTTTTGTATATGCTAGGCATACACCATGGTTGGAACGTCTTTAAATCGGGTCATATCATGTCAATCAATAATTGTTGCAATAACTATTTATATGAAATTGGTAAACTGTGAAGTTATTCGTTTCCTTACTTATATAATTTATTAACGTCATTTTGTTAGGACTAGTTTTGAATCGGGCTAATCATATCAAATGTTTCTTGAACAGTGCAATTCACTCTCCGGACCTAAATGAGCAAGTCGAATAACATTAGGTGAAATTTAGGAAGACGTATCCGGTACGGGTGCATGATGAAGGTAAAATGTATCATTCGGTCTGAAAGGTAGTAAAATTAGATCCGTTTCCGTCATGTTTTGCACATTTACACGGTATGCTCGAGTTTTTATTGCATTAGCTGATTATGCCCCAGTCTTTGAAATTTGCTTT
The DNA here is from genome assembly GCA_900660155.1 of Hofstenia miamia. Taxonomy (NCBI): domain Eukaryota; kingdom Metazoa; phylum Xenacoelomorpha; order Acoela; family Hofsteniidae; genus Hofstenia; species Hofstenia miamia. Next base: position 39,729 of record CABFPE010001308.1, on the reverse strand, counting down.
TGTTTATAAGAAGCTACAATGCTCAATATTCACTGCAACGCACTGCATCAAATTTCAGTTTAAATTGCAAATGAAAACTCAATTCAATTATCACTTCTTTGAAATTGAATTACTTGACATACTTAAAGAAAGGGATTTCATACAAATTATCAGATAAATATTGAATGGGACACAACAACCTTTATATGATGTAAACCAATACAAAAGTTCTATTATAGGAACTGGCGTTTATTTTTCATTCGTACTATTATTACAAATTCACTATTTGAAGTATGAGTAAAATAATGTTATATAATTTAAATGTATTAATAGGAAAAATTCTTTTATCCAGAAAATGACATTAATCACATTAAATGTAAATTACTAATCATCTAAACAAGACACAACATTCCAGGTAAATCTTCGCATTAAATTTTACATAGGCCGAAAATTATCAAAGAAAAAAAAATAGCGATTGCATGCTGTATTGAAAAATGTATCAACCATTTTAAATTTTTTTAATTTTCAATGGTTTTCCAAATTGATAATACAAATTTGTCGGTATATTCTATGATGTAATATTGTCATTTTACCTTTGACCTTAGATGAAAAAAATTACAGTAGTTAGTTTCCATGAACATTTGAAATATGAATTAATATTAAAAAATTCAAAAAAATACATTCTATTATATATTGAAGGCAAATATATAATATCGCTGTAAGAAATTAGAATATTAGTTTTAATACTCAATTTATGAATATAAAAAAATTAAGTGATTAATTTTTAGCATTGTGATGCCTGTCCAATATTATTACGAAAACGAGCAAATTGTGTTATTATCTAATCATCTTTAACGAAATATAGCATAGTATAGCTAATGCTAAATGTTAATAATGTAGTGTTAAGTAAACTCTGAAATTATTGGATAAAATCAAAGGCCAATCAAAAAATGTTTGTGAATTCATGTTGATAAAACACTAGGTCTTCCGCTATTATTTTCAAAATGGACTTCCATTATGAATTATACCTCTACTTTTGTGCCACTAGAATTGCAACCGCGATTCATTATATCCAATTATTTGAATATTGTAAATGGCGTGGTTGGGGTAATTGGAATTTGGTTGAACATTTTCACATTGTTGACATGCAGTAAACTTGATAAAAAGCACAAGACATCGTTTACGGTAATTATGCAAATGCTTGCATTTTGGGATGCAATTTCATGTGCAAATTTTGGCATAAGAACTGGTATACTTCGTCCAATGGGTAATTATCATTTAAATGTTTATATGATTTTCATAACATTCATGAAATTTGGAATTTAAGTTTTCAAAAAAACATAATTTTATTTATAATATCACCTTAATTGAAGATATTATTTTCGACGAAATTTTCTATAGTTTAATACTCAACCTTTGTTTTGATTTTTCAAAATGTTTTCAAACGTGACTGTGTAAGAAACTTTTGCCAAATCAGCTTCAATGAAAGAAAATTTCAATTTTAACTAATGAACTCTAAATTATATTATGTAATTATTCAAAATCATTTTTTAAATTGATAAAGACCATTTACAGCATGGGTTTATAGTAAGCTACTATGTTAAACAATTTCCTTGCCATGTCAATGTTGTATTATATGCAATCATAGAGAAAAGCCTTCAATCTATGACATAGCAATGCCATAATATGGATTTTAATGACAAATCAATTGGAAAAATATAAAATATCGTTCAAAGAACACCCTAAAACATTAGTTTGAAATTATTCTTTTCTTGAATCTATAGTCAGTTTTAAAATTAATTTATCAATTTCATAAACACGCAAGCTTTAGGAACGTGCTGTTAATGCATTCAAGTTTGCTTCTAGGAATTTAAATGTTTACTTTAGAAATTATTCATTATATAATAGTTTATAAAGTAGTTCTTAGGCCAGTTATCTGATGCTTCTAATCATTTACGCATGTACCTTGAGTAATTTCATTATCACAAATATTAATATTAATTTATTAGTAAATTTGAAAAATAATTGAAAATTGAGTTTGTCTACAATATATTTCAACTTAAATATGAAATTACCTTGTTGTCAATTTCCTGTTGCTTGAAAAAATGTTTCTGTTCGTACTAAGAGTACTTCGTAATATAGTAGAATCTGTATATTGCTAAATTGTCTCATTGTAAAAGATTTTGAAATGGCATTGAGGTGTGGTGCTGATGAAGGGGTACTTGTGAGAATACACCTAGACTGACTATGTTAGTACGCTGTGAAAAAAATATGGTAAATTAATCACGCTGATTGTGATTGATTCGAAGACTCAAAATGAAATTAATGCGAATATCATCTGGGCAAGTTTTTCTGATATCAAAATTCCTGAACGTAGTACTATACTTAGATTAAGTAAAGCAACCACTGTGAACAAATTTCGATTTCAATTCTGTTTAATATTTTCTGTGCTGAATTTATGCCCAAATCCTAATAGATTATTTAATTTGCAATTGTCCGGCTGAAGCTTTTTCAAATACTTTTTGCTAATGAATCACTGAAAATTAGTAATAAGCTGTAAACAGGAAAATAGAGGCTGATGGGAAAAAATAGTATGAAAACAGGCACAGCCCCAGAGATAAGCAAGCCACTGGCAGAAAGCAATGCATTGAAATACCAGAGAAACATAGACAACTGCGAAAAATAAGTAAGCAACAAGTGACAAGAAAGGATGCAGAGACAAAATAGCAGAAACACTTTGACAGAAGGACAGAGGTAAATAAAAAATGCAAACATGAAACATAGAAGTTTGACTGTAGAAATTCTAATAGAAGATCATTAACAGTTAATGCAAAATGAGTAGAGGTTAAAGCATGGCATGTTAGGATGTATAGAAAATTAAATCTAGATATAGCATTATGGGTTATAAGTACATTAAAACACCCTAAATTACACATTTATCTTCAATGTTTAGGAGTCAACGTTCAACATATAAACATTCCAATCTGCAAGATTACATGGATTCTCATCTCGGGTGTCTACATAGAATGCGTTTGGTTTGTTGTGCTACTGACATGTGAACGTGTGATGTGCATTAAGTTTCCAATATTTTACAAAAATCATGGAAGTACTAAGAATGCATATATTGTTGGCATGCTGCTGTCTATTTTTCTGTTTCTTTTGGCTCTACCACATATGTACTATTTCACCATAAATAATGGTTTGTGTCGAGCGTCTGTCTCACTTCCGTTCTATAACCTTTACTACAACAGTTATCAATATGGCATTAGTCTTCTGCTGCCAGCATTCATTGTTGTATTTGGAAATTTTGTCATTATCCGAGCGATTTCCCAATGGAGCAAAAACAAAGAAACCCGCCACTCTGACGTTAGAGTTGCAGTACTGCTTCTGGTCATTTCTGCTACGTTTCTTTTTTCAATATTTGGATCAAGTGTGCTTGCTGTATATTCAACTTATTATGATGATAAGACTCCGGAAGGCCTCGCAAATATTTATCTTCAATACGCTATAACAAATCATTTCTGCTTGCTTAACAGTTCGGTAAATTTCATATTTTACGTGATTTCAACAAAGTCGTTTAGAGAAAAATTCCTATTTATTATTTTATGTAAGAATTGAATTTGTCGCTTAATATTTAAATATATGGTGCATTTTGACTTTATTGGAATAATGAGTGAAATTTCAAACTATTGTTACAGTACTGAAAAACATACAAGAGATATAAAATAATAATTTCGAAAACAAATATATTAACAATAATGCAAACCTATGAATTTTCATTGTACATAATAATTTATCAATTACTGTTTTTTCTTGGCAAGTCATGTTAATCTTCTAAAATATAATGTTTCTATAAACTGAATCGTTCATAACCCAAATAGCAAGCATTCTCGGATAATCAATGGTCCATTAATGGTATCAATTGTTAATAATGGCCATTCAATTGCCACCCATAACCAAAAAATATAAAGTTATAAAAATCTTAAAATTCAACAATTTTACAAAAAATGATTATTATTGTATATAATATGTGCATTGAATCAAACATTAAATTCAATTTTCAAAAAATATTATTTATCAGTTTCTTTTAGACCATTGATGGTCCGACAATGGCACATTAATGGTAATACTTGATCGATCTGCTGTCTAGCGAACAAATGCTAATTATAGTGATTTACAATTTTGCCTGATCAAATTAAATTTCATAAAAAATGAAATTAATTACCCTTCAGTAGTTGATATCACAATCTAGTATGCTAGCTCTTATTTTTATGAGTGCTGTATGATGAATTAAATCATTTGAAGCAAGGTGTTCAATCATTAGGATATTATGCTATACAGAGTTGTAACCAGGCCGTAATTTCAAACCCGGCCCTTTAAACCATAAACCAGCCCGGCCCATTGTAACTGGTAATGTTCAGGCCCGTCTCGGTACCGTCAAATCCAAAACCATAATAAGAAATTTGTAAATAAAAAAATTAAGCATATAATTCAAAATACTAAATGAAGCATTTTTGAATCAACTGCACTTTTTTACAAGAAAGTTTACTAATGATGACAACAAAAGTTATCTGCTAAAAATTAGGATGCGTTCACTGATGGAAAAGGATTCTAATTAAAATTTTCAAATTTTTAATAGTTGTATTGAAATCTTAGTAAGAAATGTATGTTTATGGTACATCATATGAAAATGTGCAGCATTCCCCTCGAAAACATGCAAATAAAATCCAGTGTATTGTCTAAGTAATTTGAAATTTACGCCGGGACACCTACAGTATAAATGAAATTGATTTGCGCTTGCTATTACTAAGAAAACTTCTGAATTAATTTTAATTATTGTTACCGTGGATTCACTTTTTATGTATTATAATCAATTGAATATAATAGTTGATACAATATCTTAATGTAAGAGAATGTATATTCATTAATATCCCTCTATTATTATTTATATATATATATATATATATANTTTAGAGATCAAACAAGTAAAATTGAATTTGTACAAGTTGGAGGGGTGGCATTGGTGTATCATGTGAATTGGTGATCAAGAGTTATATGTAATTTAATAGACATGGTCAAAAGGCTTGCTTTACTTCCCTTTTGAGTATTATTCCCTTTGAGAAAATTTTGATTTGGACATTTTTTGGTGTATCCTTTGAAATATGTATCAAGTAAATTGTGATTTAATAAAAGAAATGCCGAAAGGCTCGCTACACTCACCTTTTGGGGCTCTTGTTCTCATTGAAAATGGGATTTCTTTAGCTTGACAGTTAAAATTGCAAGATTAGTTGGTTTCTTAGTTGCATTATGAAAAAAGTCTCACAACGCATTGAATGTGACATAAATTTCACACTTTAGTATTTTGAAAAAACAATTTTTAATTTCTTTTCTAAATATGAGTGATCTTAACTTTCCATGCCAAGTAATCTTATGAAATTTATAAAAAAGAGATTAACAAAAATATTATATATTTTTACAATAGATTTTGATAATTTACTTCAAAATAAAAATGATGCCCAAAATATCATAGCCTGCACATTCAACATTTGGGTTGCATAATATCTGAATATAGAAAATGAAAAACACTAATATTGTATTTAAAGCAAACAGGCAATAACTTGTAAACACAAAGAAACAAACAAACTTTTAACTTAACTAAACTGTGCAAATAATTGCTAAAATTTTTTATAATGAAAATTATTATCATAAAGCTTAGCAATCAATGTTTATGCTTTTAAAGTATTTCCTAGAAATTTGAAATCATACTATCTGTATAATATGCTTCCTCTATAAGGAGAGGAAACATTTTTTCAATGTCAGGTCCATCTGCTCTCGACTCCACCATAATAAATGAAAATATAACAATGTAAATGAATTTTCAAGGTTTATCCATAGTACCCATTTTCATCATCCACAATATACATTTAAACAAACACCGATTTTTTGCAAGTTGATAGGGGTGTTCTAATATGAAGTGAAATATTAACAAAATGCTAAATGCTAACAAAATTTAAAACAAAATGCAATTTTATAGGTGGAACCAAATGGGTTATCAATGGACTGGTGAAACTGGACGTAGAGATCAGTTTTGGGCAGATGCCCACTATCAATCTTTGGAGAGATTGCTGTATGGCTTCATCACCTAAATAGTGAACAGTTAAATCTAGTTACGTTATGTTAACAGAAATAACCAAAAGCTAAACAGTATATAGTTAATAAATCCCCTACCCACAAAATATATAAACAATGTTATAAAGTAACAAAGGACAAACAGTAACAATGCCTGGTAGAGGATGTTACAGATAGATTCAATTTCATGTTTTTGATTTTTGCCAAACTGTTTTGCCTATAAATGTAATTTCATAACTACACAAATTGTTTTACAACAATTAAAAGATAATAATTGTGTTTGTACAAAAGTATAACTAAATCACAAGTTTTACTGTTAGTCTTGGTTACTTCTTTTTATTATCCTTTTGTTCTAACACCATTATGCTACAGTGAGCTCAAAGATCTCTATTACACAATTATAATCAGCATAATCAATTCTAAAATGTATTCACATTTACTTAACATTAGAGAAGATTAAACACAATCAATCATCACATTCTAATTGCACACAAAATGAGTCTTCTGCATTTTATTTTTACAAAACAAATATTTCAATTTTTTTAAATGTAATTGTTTTTAAGTTTTATAGCATAAATGATCTGCCATCAGCCTATCTTTTGTTAGAATCATTCCCACATCACTATCTTTCATTAAGTAAGAGTAAACATTTGATAATTTTTAGACAGCTGCAAGCAATCAATGTAGCAGGAGTTATATTTCTGCAAACTACAGAATAATTAGTAGCATTTTAAATAATTTTTTAATTTGAAAACTATACACAATAGCCAATATAGCAAAAGCAGCAAATACCATAATAGATAAGCATGTAGAAATTGTTTAATTTGTCCCAATGTCTTGAAATTAAGTCACAACTTCTATATGAATTTATTATATTTTTACTGTGTTTTGTCATTTAGCACAATATTATTTTTTGCAATGATAATATTTTAAACATAGCACATTAGCATGCCCTACTGGACTAAGAAATGCTTTCTTCAAGGCAATGGATGCTCTAATTTCTTTCAAACACTAAATTTTTACAGAAGTGCTGGGAATGCAAAATTTTGAAAAACATAATAGTAGAAATTAAATAAATAGTTATTTGAAGACTAGATATCAGAGAATAAAAGTAGCCAATGTTTTCTGAGATATGGTTCATGTTAACAATTCTATATCCTCCTTTTTTCAGCATATATGTAAACAACATGCACTTAATAATTGACTGTAATTTCATTTAATAAGCTAATGATACCCATATATTCTATGATTATAAATCTATACAGATAACCATTGAATCTTTAGCATCAAATTGTATCAAGCTGTTTAAATATTTCAGAATACATGGATTGTTCAAAATTGACATAGAATGAAATTTGTATTTTGCAGCTCTTTAATAATAATTGTAAAGCTTCAGCTTTAAACCTTAATCTCAATATTGTTAATGTTCCAAATGTAGACAATTTTAAGTACTTAAGAGTAACTTTTTAGTTGAATCCTGAATATCACATTACTAAGAAATACATTTTCAAATTATTTTATTTTCCCAAGAAATCTTGCCATTTTTATACTATGTTATTATTTTTTAAGCTCATCAAGCACTTGCCACTTTATAGAATGAGTCACTTCCTGGTTCATAATCATAGCTATGAATGATTTTTTTTAAAGTATCATTTAGTAATACTGTTATATAAACTTGGAAATTCACTGCTGAAAGTGATAAGGAACATCAAAAAATATAGTTACAACAGATACAGAACAAATGAAATGGAGATGCTTTCAAGATTTAAAATATTCCTTCTAAACAAATTGCAAATTTGAAAAGTATTTGTGTATTAACAGGTGAATTCCTTAACTCAAGAGAGAAGTGCAATTGCATTAATCTCAATGATCAAAGTTAATCACAAAATTTTTTCAGCACTCTTACATGGAAAATAAATGAAAAGGAATTTTAAAGAACTAATTGCTAATGAAAAATTGATGATACAAAAATTGGGTAAAGCTATTGACATATTAGTGTAGCATAATCCATCAGAAGTCATGTGTAGTTAAAGAGAGAAAAAAGATGGAAGTAACTAAGAGTCAAATGTAATAATAATTAAATTGTAAACACATGGTTATGATTGATTATTTAATTTTTAAATTGTGTTATGAAGTTTTATATTTAAAATAACTTGACAGTATTTGACAAAACCAAGATGACCAAACAGCATACACAAATTAATGCTGACATTGCATAATTAAAAAGCAGAACTAGAAAGCAAAGGAAAACTGTAAACAAGACTCAAGTGTTTGATAATTTACTTAGATGTGCTATAAACATTCACTGAATATTAGAATGATTGCTGAACAAATTTAGTTTGGATTTACTTCTTCTTTTCTTCTCAGGTTATTTAATAGTTTTATGAAAAGCTATATGTTCAAGCACTAGAGGTAATTGTACAGTGGTCCCCACATACATTTAAAGGAATGCTGGAGCAGCCTCACAATCAGCTATTCAATGGTGGTGAGGGCAGTAGCTGTAGTTTCCTCAACGTGCTTTTAGGTTATGAATAGGGATAGGGGTTTTTATCTGTTGTAGCTTTCCTATTACTCATTGCTTGTCAGTTATTATGATTATATTTATATTGCTCTACATGTGTATTAGTTCATTATTGAATCCAAGTTGCTCATTGTTTTATATCATAAATATTATTTCATTATTGAATCCAAGTTGCTCATTGTTTTATATCATAGTTGACCATTGGCCAAATTATGCATTTACTATCTTGCAGGCTGCATTGATTGTTTACATGTATGAATGTCTAGCATGTATTGTTATATCTGTAGGGCTATTTTATGTAAGGCTCAATAACAAGCTAAAGCATTGTGGTTGTGTTCCTTCCTTATTTATACATAATCATAATAACAAAAACAATCATTGCACTAAATTAGTAAGTTGTCATACATGCACAATCAATGAGTTGCCCATTCACACACTAATCCAGTTAGTGGTTTCCACTGTGGAGTTCAAGTAAAGGCTGGAGCTGTTGCTGCTAAAGAGGTCTCTGGAATCACATGGCCCTGCTTCAGGTTTCAACCCTGTCTTCCATCTACCATGCTTGATCTAAACAAGTTGTTGTTAGTTAAGCATTCAGGAAAACTAATGTTTATTAATTTAAGTTAACTAGCTAAACACTCAGCTAAAAAAAAGAGAATTAGGAATTTGTCAAATTAATCATTGCATACACTCTGAAAAGTAATAAGTTATTCTTAATTAATTGTAAAATTGGGATTGGCAAGATTCTACATTAGACATATGGGGTATTCAAGTCCCTAAGAATAATAAATACATTTGAATAATAGCAATAATAATAACAACAATAATAAACAAAAATATTAATAAAAATAATAACAACAATGTGAACTTGAGAACTGACACTATTGGATCCATTAATGCAAATAACAAAGACACAGGTAGATAGATAAGCAGAAAAGAGCAGCATTACAGAGCTACAGAAGGAGCAAATCAGATGAGTGGTGATAGGAAGAGCATGTTTGAGGATTAAAAGAAACAATCAGCACAATTACAGATTACATTATGCACTAGTGAGAAAATTGCAGCTGCATGAGAAGAAGAAATGAACAGGCTAAGCAGAAGGAATATGAAGTGGTAGAAGTAATAGTAAGAGCAGCAGAACCCAGTAGATATAAAAATTGAAACAGTAAAAATATAAAAAAATAGATGAAATAAGTAGGTTGTGAGTTCCAAAGGAAGTTAAGTAAAGTATGTTAGTAGTAGAGACATGAAAATTCAACAATGTCTTAGAAAAGATAGAGGATAAGATTATAACTGATATAAATAGATTAGTGTATACAAGCACATGGTATGTGCTGATAATGGTATGCATTGTCATGAAGAAGAAAAGATGACAAGATGCTAAGGAAGACATTTAGTAAACATGGGAGAGTTGAATTGCAAATAGAGTTACTAATATCAGTAAGCAAATATGTAAGACCAGGAAAAGTAAGGCAATATAGATAGATGTAGAGTGGGAATGTGGTGACTATGGAACCTATAAATGAAGGGCTGAAGCATATTCTAGTTCTTAGAAACCTGTGAATGGGGCAAGGGCAAATCTGGCAAGAAACAATATGAAATACAAGAAGGCAGATTCTACAAAAAACTAAGGGCAAGACAAAAGGCTAGAGCTTAGACAGGTAGTATATGGGGAAGTGAGGGACTGTTGATAAGGAGAGAGCAGGAAATATGAATGAGGTATCATTTAGCTTTCAAAAGTCTATTCATTACATGTATTTGTTTTCCTGTTTTATGAAAACCATTGAGGCTTCATATAGACTTTCAATTGGTCAAATTATTATATTGTCAATCTATTCATTCAATATTTGATTTATTCATCTTTTAAATTTTCTGGTACTCTCCTCACCAGCAACTTTATTGGTTTTGCTGTGGTTGTCACTAACTTGTGCATTTCTCCTATCACTTGTCCCACACTATTTTCTCTATAAATTAATATCCTTCTGTCTTTCCAACAATACTTTCAGTTGTTTCATTTCATTTTCTTCCAATGTTGATAGTCTTCATTTTTTATTTCTGGTATTTTATAGTCCTCTTCTTCTCCCTATGCCCTTGAATTGGCCTTTGGGACTACTCATTACCTTGATGGTTTTCATCAATTCAAACTTGAGTCAACATTGTGGATTACTTTTTGCTTTCATTTCTTATGTTGTTGTTTTTTCTCATTTTTGTTCTATTCAGTATGATACTGTATTGATTTTTAAAATGTTCATTTTGATAGTACTATAGAAATATCCTGGTAATAGTTTGTATTTTCATTTTGTATCTGCATCTAGAATTAGGCAATGCTGATATGCTGGTCTAGTGAGATATAGCAGAAGTCTAACTGTTGTTTCCTGAGTCACTTTTCTTTTTTCATTGTCATTTCAAAGAGTTGAAACCACTCTTTGAATGTTGGGGAATAGCCATCAATTTTCCTATTCAATTTGGGGGAGTGGTACTTTACATGGTGCTATTTCACCATTGCTTTCTTCATACAGTATAAATTTTTCAAATTTTGGTTTTTTATCCCATTCTATCTTGTTTTTGTCTTTTATCTGTTTCACTACTGCCTGTGTTATCTTTCCTGTTATTTTTCTCCTTTCATGTTTGTTGTCCTCTTCATAAGCATATTGTTTCCCTTTGTGTAAGTTGTCTTCTATCATTGGCCCCTGTATTTCCATTTCAGGTACATCATCAATATATATTTGGTGTGTTTGTTTGCCTGCAGATTCTCTTTTCTTTTCCATTAACTTCATTCATTGCAATTGATCTCTAAGATGTTCAATCTTGTATATTTGAATCTGATTATCCCAATCAATTGCTTGTTTTCACTTTCGAGTTCATTGTACATTATCTCCCATTTCTCATTTTGTTTGATTATTTTCATGTTTGATTCTGTTACTGTTCCATCAGCTTTCTAATATCTTGTTGGAACAAATTTTTTGTTCTATCAAAAGCTCACACATGTTGCTTTTTAACTCATTAATTATTAATTGTCTATCTTTTTTAATACTTTCAAACTTTTCTGTTAGTTGCCTTATTTCATTTTTTAATATTGTTTCATTTTGTTGGTTTTTCTTGAGTATCTTGTAAATTTCCCTTGGACTTGTTTCAGGCAACACCTGGACAGTTCACAACTATATGTCTAGGTACTGCTTGTGACTGATGATCACATAGCCAAAAAAGTTCAGGGGTTTACTTGTGGTATTGTTTTTGTCTTCTTATCACTATTCTTTTTTGTATGATTTATCATATTTTTCTAGTTTCTGGCAGTGTTTTCTTCCATTTTTATTTAATTCTTGGTGATTTGATCCTAAGTTATAGATAGATCCTAGTTTCAAAAAACAAAATTTTTGGCATTTCTTTTTATTGCTTTTGCTCAGCAAGTTTTTTGTCACACACACTTACAGCATTTTTATTGAGTGCATTGCTTCAGTGACTTTAGATTAAGTTAGATTAGCTATTACTTTTCTTAGATGTTATTTAGATTCTTTGTTATGGTCACCATATAGCTTCACCTTCCAGGCCATTTTAGCACATGAATAAATCTGCTAATTGATTCTACTACAGTATTGGTGTGAAGGGATCCAATGATGTCTCTATTAATTAACTAATAGTTTCACTGCAGATATTAACTATGATTATTATTTCATCTAGCAATTACTATTTAATTAAATTTCATCTACAATCTTCAACTGGGCATCCACTTAATACTGATCTACTGATTAACCAGTAATCAAATCAACCATCCATCTTTTGATCACCAATGCATCATCTCAAATGCAAACATTACATGTAACTTAAATTAGTATGGTGGTAACAATACAACTGACACAATTCAACTTACTCTCATTTCTAATTACATTGATTGTGTTTATTGCACTGTGTGGGACTTCCTCACAAGCAACTCAGAATGATACTAGCTGCATAGTATTAAATATACAATTATTACTAATAAAGTAGCAGCTTCCTATCCTACAGTTAATCAACATAGCAGCCTATTATGAGTCACTTATAGTCAACAATTTGGATTTAAAACAGTATAGTTAATCTCTAGGTTAAGCTAGCTAGCCTTTATCAAATTTGTTAATATATGCAAATTTAAATAAATTGATTTCCAGCTAAGGAAACATTTGAGAAAAAACCTTGTCCTTATTCATAAATTAAGTACATTTCATAATCAGAGACTATTCACCTATTCATAGTGTAGAGCCACTCAGGTATTTCTTGATTAATAGTTCATTTAATTTTTGCTATTTGTAATGACGTCAATATGACATAAACCTTTATTTCAATTTTAGTTTGTGATAACAGTTTAATGTCCTCTTGCTTTGGTACTACGTAGTATTATTGCTTAAGTTAAATTGTGAGGGAAGTATGATCATCATGTGATATTATGTTGTAAACAAAGGCAGGTAATAATTTACAATGTATATAATGAGAAACAGTGTAGAAAATAGTCAATAGATTTTATCTAGCCTTCAACTTCAGTCTACCTTTTTATTTAGTAAATTCTTTTTCAATATTATAATAATTGTGTAAGTTCCAGTGACAATTTGGGAGTACTTTTTTTGAGTACTGATGCAACACATAGCAACTCTGACAGTAAGCAAGCCCAAATTGTGGACCACATTTGGTTATGTGTAAGGCTACATATAGAAATAATAAACCTCTTGTTTGATTTCAACAAGTACATGCACTAATAATTGATTACACTGTGATGATATTATACTGTTGGTTAACACAAATGCACAGCAACTACATGCTATTTTTTGTGAGCTTAGAGATAAGAAACAAATGAGCTGATTATTTTCATAGATAGTAAAATGTGAGACAATTAGGGTAGCACTGATCAATCAAGTTAAACACTTTTCTTTGTGGACATCACTTCAGCTGGAAGCCAAACAAATTGGTCATCCTGGATGTACTAGTTACTTTGATGAATTAACAATGTTTATCTTAAAATCTTACTATTCTAATTTAATGGAATCACAGCTGCTAAATCAGGTCACTTCTGCAACCTTCTGATGTGACAATGAGTTCTGTAGTATAATTAGAGTTCCCAGCCGCAATTCTACATGGTGACCCTGACATGATTCTGCATAACTGTGTGCAGGGGGAGTGATGTTTGGAGATGTACTCCAGTCATGAAACCTGTCTGCTGATGCCAGATGGTCAGTTGATGTTCTTAACTTGTTTTGTTTTGGTGTTACTTGTTTAAGTTCTTTTGTCTCTGTACTTCTACTTGATGGATTTATTACTGAATACTGCCATGCCCCTTTTTGGTGTCTGTTTTTACTGTTCTGCTTGTTGGTTAGTGGGGAGAGTGCTCCCAAATGTCAGTTTATCTAATTATCTAAGAAGTGTTATTTTTTCTTGTTTATTACTAAATGTATTCTAATTGTACAGTTGTTTGTTCTCCTTGCATTGGGACTCCTACACAGAGTATCCCCTGTACAAGCATTGGTAGCCCAAATGTTACACCTTGCAGTATTGGATTGTTTTTCAATTTGTTGTTACTTAATTCTCCCAGTCAAGTTTCCCAGAGGAATAATATCTGAATCCTTAATACTCAGAATGCTCCACCTATTCCTGTTCATCCTTTCAGTACTCCCAGTTGACCAAACCCACATCTCAATTGACAAATGATGGAAATCAAGAATCTAAAAGATTCACTGTCTCAACAAGTCGCCCTGCAAATGGAAAGTGAGCACACAGTGAGTCTCTGCAAGCTGAGCTCAACACACAACATGTTGCATTCCAACAAATGGAAATAAAAATGTTAGAATTGATAATGTCATTAGAGCTCCAGGTGAATGAGTTAAACACTGCTAAGAAGCATGAGGATTCTCCTTTGCTTTGGCATATGTCAAAAGATTATGTCAGTCATTTTGCCTTTTACAAAATGCTTGACAATTTTGGTGAAAAACTTACTAATCAGTTGCTCAGATGCTCTTGTCCCAACCAAGGATTCTTCATAACTCTCAAAATGAACAGTTAATGACATCTACCCTGAATTCTGCATCATGTTGCACCTCATTTACCAATTGCAATCCCACTTTTACTCAGTCCTCAATCACTAATGTGTCTACTTTATCTCCTGTGGTGATGCCTCAGGTGCTGTATCCAGTCATTAGTGCTCTAGTTAGCACTACAGATATACCTACTGTTCATAAGCATATATCTGATGGAAGTCCTAATCTTGGTATCCCTATTGGGTCTGCAACAAGGTATATCAAGTTGATTCTTCCCCTGAGTCTAGCAGAGGACAAGAACTGTTCAGCAAACACTCAGTACTTCTGAAATTCACTGGAGAGATTGATGAAGTATCACAGTCATTCAACAAGTGGTTCTTCTTGTTCAAATGAATGATGAAGCAATACCACAAATCTCATGAGCCACCATATCCCAATTTCCATTGTACCTTAGTGGATTGGCTTACAACCAATATATGATGCTTGATCATATGACTAAAACAGATTATCAATTTATTGGTTGGTTACTTTGAAGACCATTATAGTGCTCCACATATTAAACATCAATACAAAACCTTGCTATGTGATATGTGTTTTAAAAGAGGAGATGACATTCACAATTATATCAACCAAGTGGAATGATTATTTCAACTCAGCAGTCTGTCATCAGAGTACTCCAAACACAACCTTTTTCCGTACATCTGTTGGGGTTTCCCCCAACCCCCCTGATATCCATAGTCATTTTGAAGTAAAATGCAATCCCAAGGACAGCCTGCATGATATTATTTGGAAAGCTATCAGTGTTGTATATATGATTCACAATTCCAACCATATTGATCAAGATGTCACTGATTTAACTGGTTTAAAGAGTAAGCCTGAATCCAGTAAGCTCAAGACAAAGGAAAGCAGTTTGCTAAAGAAAGCTCCCTTCAAAAAGGAATTGGATATGGCGTTGGTTCATTGTTTTCATTGTGGAAAAAAAGGCCATTTGAGAACTAGTTGCAGTACTGCCATCCAATTAATAACTGATGGAGAGGGATTTGTAATTCAGGTACCTTCCAAAGAAGACTTAGTTGATTTAACTAAACATAATACACCTGAGAGTTTAATTTGAATTGAGTGCTTTCTCTTGGAAAATGCATGTAGGATATTCTTGTAATCACCATTTAATGAGGAAGAATGTGATATCTGTGGAAGTAAATGGAAAGATAGTCAATGCAACAATTAATACTGGAGCAGCATCAGCAATGAATGTTGTACAGATTTGTGCATCAGTTGAGATGCTCTGGATCCCTCATTGGTTAAACTTGTAGATGCCTTTGGAAATATGATTGTGTGACACACAAATGTGAATTAACAAGGAGTGGTTTGAAGTGGATTTGGTTGTGGTGGATACTTAGGATCACCCATTGCCATATGATATCATTTTAGGGAACAATTTTTGGAATTCAACTCCTGCATGATCAACTATGGGAGTAACACAATTTCTATTAAGAACCATCAAGCCACCCAACTCACTGCTATTCCTGAGCAGGAGATCTATTTTAAACTAACTGAGCCAGTGTACTTGGAACTTGGAAGCAAAGCATTAGACTAGGGCTGCTGTTTTCACTGTCAACAACTTTAATTGGGATATAAGGGTTGCTGGATAATGAGGGAAATACTGTAAAGGAGTTACTGTTTCTCCTGACCTGTGCCATGTTTAATGTGGGAAAACTTATGTTACAATCTTGAATAGTTCTAAGTTCTGTCTGGTTCAACACTTCACAGTTAGAAATAGTGGTTGTGCTGGTGTGGGTAGAAAGTATCAACACTGCTTGCATATCAATTTGTACCACCATGATCTTAAAGAGCCCGTGAACCCAGTAAAGATCCCTAATGTTACAAAAGCCACACATCCCCATCTTACTGATGCAGGGAGAAAATCACTCATTGCAGTTTTGAAGAGTAAGAATGAAGTTTTCAATTATGTAACAATTAGTGTGGGGCAGGAGATAGGGGAAGAACATGCTATAGAGGCCAAGCAGGATAAACCCATCTGCCTACATGTGAGACAGGTGCTCAAAAACTTAAAAGCAGAGTATGAGAAGATATTAGGTGATTTAATTGAAAGTGGCATTATACAAGGAAGCATTATTCTCTACACTGCTTCCACAGTCTTCCTTCAACAAGGAGAAATACACCCTCTTCCAAGGATTGAGGACCTATTATATGATTTCAGCATGCATCAATGACATCTTGGTTGCCAGTACTACCTTTTCAGAGCACCTGGATAAATTAACAAGTACCTTAGAACTGCTGAAGAAAGTTGGTCTCAAGGTCAATGGAAATAAGTGTGCCTTAGGGCAGCCCAAAGAAACTTTCCTAGAGAGGTTAATAGAGCATGGAAAAATATTGATTAAAATTACTGCCAAGGATTTCATCTATAAGATCAAAACACCCAAGAGTAGGAAAGACATACAATGATTGATGGGCTTTCTTAATTACTATGGGATGTTTATCCCTAACTTAGCTGAGAAAACCAAGAATATATCACATTTGTTAAAGAAGTCTGCTGAGTTCAAATGGACGTGAAGGGAACAGGATAACCTAGAATGGATAAAATGTGAGCTAAAGAAAATCCCACCTCTAAATACACCTGACTACAGGAAAGACTTTATAGTCAATTGCAATGCCAGTGCAGTAGGCATTAGTGGCATATTAAGTCAAGTAATTGATGGAATCATTCAGTACTTCAGCCAAAAACTTAGAGCAGCCAAGAAGAATTACAGTGCCACCAAATGTGAGATGCTGGCCTTAGTCAAGTCCTTATGAAAGTTGCAATATTTTATTCTTGGACACACCTTTATAGTATGTATCAATAACAGCACACTCACATGGCTTAAAAAGTTTTTGGGAGACAAATCAAATATTGTAGCTAGATGGATAGAATATCTACATGATTTTTCATTTTCCATTCAACATTGGCCTGTGAGACTACACCTCAATGCTGATTATTGGATGGCACTCCCCAGCTATCAATGAGACCTGAAAAACCAGCCAGAGAAAATATTCAATTTGGATTTATTCCACACACCAAGTATGAGTTACTTCTTGAAATTAATGCAAATTGAAATGGAAAAGCCATTCTGCCCATAATGGTACATGAAAAGATATCAGAGGACGAAATAATACGCCATTGACACCATGATCAGGTGCTATCCCAAGGACCATTAAAATGACTCCAGTGATGGATTCCAGCCACTACTCGACACAACTTGCTTAGCTGAACATTTTATTAAATATCAAACCAGATAAATTAAGAATGAAAATAAAATAAACTCCGAAGAATTTATTGTTCATCATTTTTCCTCGAAATTCTCAGCTATTTATTTAAAAAGTTTTGAGTACATGCGAATTTTCAAATTGGAATAATACTTCTGCCAATATGGCTGTTCTTACCTAAGCATAATTTCGCTTGTTACAATTTGTCAAAAATTACTTAATCAGCTCGGGTATTTTTCTTAGAATGTACAATATTGTAACTTGGTTGCATCTTACAAAATGAATAGGATAATTAACTAACTTTTTAAAATCATAATTCTGATCACTATTAATCATTCAACATTAACCTCTTGCTTGCAGCTTATTCCTTTTGGATGATGCTACAGTGACGTCCTAGGTCTTATGAAATGGTGTCCCTCAGAGATGGTCACCAAGGAAGAACTGGTCCTCCTACTATCACCAGGGCAACAACTTGCCCTGAATGTATAGTTTACCACTGCCAGCCTACACATCACTATGCCTCAAGTAGACAAGTTACAGAGCCATGGTCTCTGCTGAGCCTTTTGGGAATTGATTCACAAAGCCAAGATCAATTACCCTGTTACAATCAGAAAGGCCACTCTCAAAAGGAAAGCTAGCTTCACACCACTGGAAGAGAATGTTGAGAAGAATAATCTACTCTGCATTCGGCCTCTTTGCCGGATGACTCCATTGATCCTGCCATCTTGGAGGGTCCATCACAGAAGGAAAAAGGTCTCTGCCCACCTCTCTGATCAAATTAACTATGTATGTACCACTGCTGAAGTTAACAAAGCAATGCAGACTAAGGAATACAAAGAAACCCACAATACATTACTAGAAGGTGGAAACCCTGAGAGGGTCTACATTGATGGGAAAGTCACCATTAAAGATATTTTTCAGAAGGGGCAACCCATCTCCTCCCAGTTGGAAAAAATACATCACACCATAAATTCTCTGGATCATTGCATCATAATTCTATTTCAAGCTGGAGGGGACCTAATGTGGACCAACAAGGCTTAAACAATCACCTGCTATTATGATGTCACAAATTGCATCAAAATCATCATCAAGCTATGTGCTGAGATCAACAACCCTGAGGAGATGACCTTGCAGCAAGTAAATGAATATTTGCTCTCTCTTTGTAGATCATGCCACTTGAATGGGATCACTGCAGGAGGTCTTCCTCCACTTTTACCCTGACACAAAGATTGGCGCAGAGGATGCACACACCTCAGGCATGGATGCAATAATGACACTACTCCTCACTGCTTTGAAAGGCCTTTGATTATACTAAAGGTTCTATGACACCTTTACTTGGAGATTGAATGTGCTGCAACACAACTGCCCCATTAGCTCAAGGTTACCAGAGCTCAAGTTCTTCAGGCTCTGCAGTGAAATGGTTACACAATGGGAGGCAATCATGCAAGTGACTTGGTGATCACATTATGCAGAGGTCTCATCATGGGACAATGTATTGGCAAAAGAGATGGTTGAAGAAGCCCAGAAGTAGTTGTGCAGACTTACAGTCCAGTTATTACTGCAAATTTAACTGAGCAATGGGGGGGCATGTAGAATCACTCAGGGCCCTTATTTTTACCTTTATTAAATTAATGGCACTCTTGTTTCATTAATTTGGTGCTAATCTTTGATTAAATTAGTGATTATTTATGATTTTTAGTGTTTTTGAACTTAAGTTTTGAATTTGTTATTAATTGTCCCCTTGATCAAGTTGCAAGGGAAATTAAGTGAATCTGTAAATGGTAAATATTTACCTTTTTCCTGTATAAAAGTAAGGAAATAAATGTTGTCTTGCTGGATACCCTTTGCATTTTTATTATATATTTTATCTCTAAACTTTTTTAGATATTGTATTGATTTTATAATAATGAATCTGTAAGATCCAGCGATAATGTGGGAGGAACTCCGCTGTGCCTGGGCCTCAACTCACTCCTTGACAGATGGTAGCCCATATTGCAGTTGCTTTAGGGCTAAGCCTACATATAGGGAATAACAACTTAACATCTTTTGATTCATACATGCGCTTAAAACAACACAATAAATTTATAATATGCAATTGGCATATGAGAATACATGGCAATTACATGTTATTATATCTTATTAAATGATTTGAGATAAGAAGAACACTGAGCTAAATTTTTTTTGTTGAGCTAGAAATTAATACTAATGTGACATAATCTATCAAGACTATCATGATTGGTCAAGATAAGAGGAAAAGAATGAAGAAACAAAGACTAAAATTATTATTGATTATAATGATTAATTGTAAATCATGATAGGATTGATTATTCAGTTTGTAAAATGTTTTGTGCAGTTAATACTTAAAATTATACTCGACGGTATTTGACAAAACAAAAGATGGTCAAACAGCATAGTCAAATTAAAGCTGACGTTGCGTAAAATTAACAGAAATATTAAAGCGAGGGAAAAACTGTCAACAAGAAAGAATAGCAGGTACTTGTCGAGTGTTTAATTGTTTATCACTAAGTGCTATAAATATAATGAATCGGATGTAATTATTGATGAGCAAATCTACTTTGGATTAGTTTTCTATTGTCAGGTCATTTTGTATATTTAAATGGAAAGCTAAACGTATACAAGCTAGGGTAATTGTATGGTGGTCCCCCACCTCCAGTTTACGTTGTACTCTAAGGTTACGGATAGGTGTAGGAGTTTTTGCCGTTATAGCTTTCCTAATTGTCATTGCTTGTCAGATAGTGTTATCGCGACCTACGAGTCTTACATGTTAATTATCTTATTGCTAAACTTAAGTTATTTGTTACCACCTTTACGATGTTACATGATGATGGATGATTTAACAGTGGTCATACTGGAATGTATATTACGATTGTATCTTTATAGATTATTACATATAGTTACTTTAATAGTTGTTACATGTTGCTCAATGTTCTGTAAGGGAGACCTTCGGCCGACTTATATTTCTTATTTCTTGCTGACGGCATTGATTGTTTACATGTATAAAGGGCTATTATCTATTTATCTATATGTAGGGTTATTAAATGTAGGGCCTCATAATAAGCTATTACAGCAGAACGGTTGCGACATTTCGTTTATTGCATTAGCTCGTAATAACAAAAACAATCAATGCACTAAATTGTTAGGTAGTTGCAATCACCATTACACTGAGTTCACTATGCACATCACCATTCCATTGTTGTTCTCTTTACTACGTTGGCAGTCACATTGGTAAGATGCAGCTGGCGAATGTGTTCCTGAGAGTGCGCAGCTTCTATTGAGTGTCGATCCTGTTCTCTAATCTCTCTGCTTGATCTAAATAAGTTTGGTTAACTAAGTAGCTACAAAGGCTCCGGTATATTAAATAAGTTAATAAACCACACATTTACAGTAGAGGAGAGAAATTGGAAAATTGTCAACCTCGCGTTATGTTTAACCTAAGAAAAGTAACAGTTTTCTCTAAGTATGGCCATCACAGCGAGTTGGCATGATTCTACATGGCGACCGTGACAGGCGCTTAAAAGAGCGTGCACAAGGAGAGAAACAGATGGTGTACTGAGTAGTGAACGTGTACGAAAAGTTACGAACAAAAGTCTATTACGAAACTATGAGTGGGTTAAGATAGTTGTTTCTTCTCACTCAAAATAAAGAAGTGAAACAAGCAAAAAGATGGTGAGCTATAGTAACTGTGAGTACATGGTACTGGTGAAGGATACCATTATACAATTGCCTCTAGTACTTATGAAAATGGTGAATTCAAGGAAAAAACAAAGGACTAGAGCCAAAACGCAAAAGACACCCCAAAACCAAACAACCCCACAGATTGTTAATACATCCCCTGAAAGTCAAAATTCCCCAACAGAGACAGTACTGCAGCAAGAGGATGAAGGCGCAACACTGTCGATAATTGAATTAAGAAGAATAATAGAAGAAAATAATAACGAGAGACACGAGTTAATGTTACAAATAGAAAATTTAACTCAAAGGATGTTTGAGATAGAACTAGCGAATGCTGAAAAAGACAAAAGGATTGAGGAAATTACGCAAGACACTAGCTCTAGACTAACAGAGCAGAGGAATGTCTTCCAAAAACAAATTGAGAAACTAACAGAAGCAAATAAAGAAATACAAATGCAGAGCGAAAATTTAAAGAAAATGATCACTCAGATGCATGAGGAAAATGTGAACTTGAAGGAAGACAATATCTTAAAACAACTACAAATAGATGAGTTAGAAGACAAAATTCGTTTGACGACACTAACGAATGAGGAAACAGAAGAGAAAAAGAAAGACAGTGTGAAGATTATTAAAAACACGATAATGCAAGAAAGCGAAAAATTAAATGAAAGTGTACCAATAGAGGATGCTGGACAATCCGAAATATATAAAAATTGCCAGACGGAGGATGAATTTGTTGAAAAGTTAGTTGTTAACATTACGAAACAAGTGAAGGATAAATGCAAAAGTACAACAGACATAAAGCCAATATATGAGGAAACAATATTATCGGAAGAGGAGGATAGTGAGACACCAGCGTGTAAAGCAATACTCCCAAAATTTACGGGGAGAGTGGACAGCTATTCGCCGACATTTAAGGAGTGGATCCAAATGTTCGAGATGAGCATGAAGGAAAGGAAAGTCATTCAAAAACAAGCAGCGGCACGATTTCCTCTATATCTGGGAGGAGCGGCGTACCAGCACTATTTGGTACTGGATTTAGAAACGAAATCGGAGTATAAAAAATTGATTGGAGAGTACCAACGATATTATGATGACGAGAGCTTCAAAAGCCAATATCGAATGTTGCTAAATAGTTTAAGAATGAACAAACGGGAAGACTTACGCAATTATATGTCACAAGTTGAAAGACTGTTGAAACTTAGTTCGAGAGAGAGTACATATTCCAAATATGATCTGTTTTCCCACATATGTAAAGGGCTACCAGAACCGATCCGACAACAATTCGAAATTAAGTGCGACGCAGATGACTCCCTAGAGAGAATGATAAGGAAGGGTCTGGGGATACAAGTTATGATGGAGAATAATGCTCGAATTAATGAGAAATCGTCAACAGTGAGAGTGACACCAACAATAGTAAGTGGAACAAGTAAAGTTAAAAAAGATGAAGATGGGAAATTAAAGGATGAAATTATTAAAATAAAATTGAAAGACGGTACAGTGAAACGAATAAACAGGAAGGATCTAAAATGTCAGGCGTGTGGAAAGAAAGGCCACACAAAGAAATATTGTAAAAGACAAATTAATTTTATTGAAGAGGAGGAGGCGTACTTCGAAGATGAAGACTTGTTAGAAGAAGAAGACGAAATGGAACAAACAGAGGAAAAGAAAGAGGATGTTTTAAACTAGAGGGAGCGCCGCCTCCAGAAAAACGTGCGCCCGTGTTAATTGTAACAGACCTAATAAAGACTAATACAATCACGATTGTAATAAATGGAGTGCTGGTCAAAGCAACTATAGATACGGGAGCAGTAATATCGATTATTACTGATGAATGTGCGGCAAGGATAGGAATTGATAACAGAAAATTGGAAAGCGAGAAAAGTAGACTACTTAATGCTTCGGGAGACTACATTGATACCAAAGGAAAGTTATCGGAAGTACCAATAAGAATAGCTAACACGACGTTTCTGCAAACATTTATAGTGATAGACACAGAGAAAAATGCGCTTCCTTACGAAGTTATATTGGGAAATGATTTTTTGACGGATAACAAATGTATCATTGACTATACCAACAAAACTATATCGGTACAAGAAGAAGTAATAACAACTTGCGAAGAAGAGCAGGGAACACAAATGATAGAATTCCGATTAATAGAAGACGTAAAGATTTTACCTAATAATTGGAAGATGTGCCAGATAGAGGCGGAAAATTGCGAGATGGCTGAGGTTATGATATATGACCAGAAAGGCATAAATACCAAGAAAATCTCTATACCATCAAGTTTGTGTGTGGTGAAAAACGGCAAAGGAATGATACCAATGTTAAACGCGACTAATCATGTAGTCAATATAAAGAGGGATACGTTAAAGTTAAAAGGAAAAAAAATCAAAACTGAGAAAACAATGGTGAATAAGGCGATTAATATAATACAAGAAGAAACTGAGGAATACCAAATACCTGAGATAAAAGAAGAGGACTATCAACACTTAAGCGTGGAAGAAAGGAAGCAACTGGTAGTAATACTTAAAAGACATGCTAGAATATTTAACTATGGAGAAATTAGCGTGGGGAAAGCGGTTGGTGAGACGCATAAAATAATAACCACGACGGAGGAAGCAATAAGATTGCCATGCAGAAGAGTTCCTGAACACCTGAAAGAACATTACAACACAATATTGAATGAATTAATTGACAATAAAATAATCAGGCCGAGTGAAAGTCCTTATGCAGCGCCCACGGTATTTGTCAAACAAGGAGAGAAATATAGACTCTGCATAGATTTTCGGAAACTTAACGACATAACAAAGAAAGATGCCTACCCACTCCCGAGGATAGAAGATATTATATATGAAGCCAGTAAAAACAAGTATTATACATGCATAGACCTTTGCAAAGCATACTGGCAAGTGCCGATGGAGCCTTCGGATATTGAGAAGACAGCATTTATAACACCGTATGGACTGTACGAATGGATGTATATGGCCTTCGGGCTGTGTAACGCACCAGCGACATTCCAGAGATATGTTACAAAAGTGTTGAAACAGAACAATAGACAAGTGGAGAAAGGAATAAGCGCATACATTGATGACATATTAATAGCGAGTGACACAATTGAAGAGCATCTCGAAAAATTGGATAGAACGCTAAAAATTTTGTACAAAGCAGGGTTACGAGTAAATGGTAAGAAATGCGAAATTCTGAAAGAACAAGTCGTATTTCTAGGAAGACAAATACGAAAAGGCGAGATACGAATGAAGAACAATGCCAGAGAAATGATTCAAAATATTAGTAGTCCAAAGACTAAAAAGGATTTACAACGAATCATGGGTTTTATTAACTATTACGGTTCTTTTATATCTAATGTGGCTCATAAAACTAGTAGAATGACAGAGTTGCTGAAAAAGAATAAGGTGTTCGAATGGACATGGAAAGAAGAGGAGCAATTGTCTAATATAAAAGATGAATTAAGTAAGATGCCATCGTTAAACACACCAGACTACGATAAAGAGTTTATTCTAGACTGTGATGCAAGCAATGTTGCTATAGGGGCCTGTTTGGGGCAAATCAAAGACGGTAAAGAAGTGCCTATACAATTTTTCAGTCGAAAATTAAAACAGAGTGAGGAAAATTACGGCTCAACGAAATTAGAAATGTTGGCACTGGTCGAAAGTATCAAAAAATTTCGCTATTTTCTAATAGGACAAACGTTTAAAGTAAGAACTGATAACAGTGGGCTGGCGTGGCTTAAAAAGTTTTCAGGCGACAAGTCGTCAATTGTATCGCGATGGATTGAATATCTGAATGAATTCAAATTCAACATAGAACATCGAAAAGGAACGTTACATAAAAACGCAGATTTCTGGACGGCGCTACCAGAATATCAAAGAGATATGGAAAAGGTGGACGGTGAAAAGAAGAAATTTCAGTTCATATCACATAATGAATACATCGAATTACCTGAAATTAATACTGATAAAAAAGGGAACGCGATAATGCCGATCATAGTCAAGGAAGAAATATCCGAAAAGGATATTATTGAAAAACAAAAGACTGATCTGATACTAAAAGACATTAGAGATAAAGTGAACAATGACGAATGGTTGCTAGGAAAAGAAGCTAAAAGTTACTTCCAAAGATATAAGTGGAAAATAAACAAAAATGGACTTTTGTATATAGAAGGAAAGACGTTAAGAATAGCGATTCCTGAATACTACAAGAGGGAATTAGTTCGAAAGATACACGAAAACGGGCATTTAGGGATAATACAAACAGAAAATACATTTAATGCTCGCTTTATAACAACAAGTATTCGAAGAACAGTGGAAGATGTTATTAACAAATGCAATACATGTCTGATAAATAATAAGAGTCATTTCCCAGTACAGACTGCACCGCTGGAGAAAATTATGGCAACAGCACCTAACGAAATTGTTCATGTAGATTTGGAAAAATTGTCTCAAGATGATGAAGGGTATCAGTATATATTGGTGTTAGTAGACAATTTCACAAAATATGCTCGAATGATACCGTTAGACTCAACAACCGCGAAAGTAGTAGCAGACAAAATTATGAAAGAATGGATTTTGAAATTCGGACCAATGCAAACAATAATATCTGATAGGGGCGTTCAATTTGAGAGTAAATTGTTTGAAGAAATGACTAAACTGATGGAAATATTAACAGAAAAGACGACTGCATACCACCCACAAGCTAATGGAGCAGTGGAAAGATTGAATAGAACAATGATAAAATTGATAAGAGTATTAACGTCAAGAGTCGGAGGAAGAGATTGGAGGGAAGTATTGGAAATAGTTGAATATTTCTATAATACATCGGTACACTCCACGACGGGAATGACCCCATATAAAGCTATGTACGGAAGAGAAGCGGCAACGCCGGTATCAATGCAATATCATGCATACTCTGAAAAGCCAGATCACGAGTATATAAGAAAATTAAAAGATCAGATAACTGGAATCCACGAAGCAATGTGCCATAACATAAAGAAATCGGCAATAAGGCAAGAAAGAAACTTCAATAAAAAGATATATGGTGAACCACACAGGGTAGGGGACAAGGTTTACGCGTATACTCTAATGAGAACACAAGACGTGAATCAAGTAAGGAAACTTAAAACACAGTGGTCAGGGCCATTCACAGTAACACACACACTACCCAATAATAATTATAAATTGAATGACGGACGAATATTACACTTTCAAAATTTAAAACGAGCAACAGTAAATATAGAACAAGTAACCCTTGACAGAAATGCAGAATTTAAAATTGTACAGGTTGACGATGGTACATATGCGGAAATGAACGATCTGGATAGCGTTCATGAAGAAGAGTTTCAAGATGAATATAGACCCGAAAAAGAGGAACCTGAAGTTGAAAGAAGAATAATGCCTCAGAGGGCAGTGAAAAATAAAATGAAATATGACCCAGAGATATGGGATATTAATTTATTAACTGAATTTAGGAAAGATGAAACGAACGGAACGATCACCGATGAAATCGAGGAGAGTGAGAAGAAAGAGGACCCCGCAGACCGATCGTCAATTAAAGGACGTGAGGACAGAGGGAACATCAGCAAGCTCCACTAGCAAAACTAAATCTCCGCAATCCGATTGCCAAATAAAGGGCATGACGATGGAGAATTCACCACCCAGTAATAGAAGAAGAAGAGTGAGAAGGAGAGCTCCACAGTCCGATTACCAATTAAAGGGTATGACGACGGAGCAGATGACACCTACCAACAAGAGAAGAAGAATAAGGAGGAGGTCTCCTCAATCTGATTACCGAATAAAGGGTATGAGGATGGAGACGATAAAGGAAAAATCACCCTCTACCAAATGTCAATTAACGGGCAGGCGGGTAAATGAGGGCCATCGACAAGATACTGATCGCCAATTAAAGGGCGTGAGGTTGGTAACACCGAATTATGCACACTCCCCTTCAACATCCACTAGTACTCGATGCCAATTAAAGGGCAAAGAGGAAATATCATCAACAAGTACTCAAAGCCAATTAAAGGGCGGCGAGGAAACAGCAACCACGAGTACTCAAAGCCAACTAAAGGGCGGCGAGGAAGGGACTCCAGTAGCTATGGATTGGGATACACAACCTATAAGCGATGACTCTGATATGGATACTTCGCAGATACCGTCAACCAGTTCAATCCCCACAACAACGAGCTCAGGAATTTTTTCGTACAAACAGACATCAACAACAACGAAATCATCACGATCTGAAGAAAGGGAGAGCCGCATGACAAAAATAGGACGAGATAGAATACATCCCTATTTCATAGCGAACAGAAAAATGAGATATAACTCCTACGATAATCTGTCGCCAGAAACGAAAAGACTAATACGAAACAGTACTTCCACCAAAGAAAATGAAAGTTACGCAATTCCAATAGTTATAGATAAGAAAAATCGTCCAACATGCAATACGATAATAGCATACAAAGAAGATATGAAAGAACAATTTAACAGGCCATATTTCAAAAGTACAGTCCATATTACGTTTGATGAACAGTTTACGATGAAGGACGTACAGAAGCTAACCAAAAACAAAGACAAGATTATAAACGAATGTGAGCAAGTAAACCTCGATAAGAACCATCTTACGATAGTGTATTTTGTAAAGGACAATGAAATAGCGTCAAGAAAACTCCAAAATAATGTTGAAGAAACTCTGAAGATAGCTAAGACATACAAGACGAGGGTAATAATAGTTGTAACACAAAAATCAGAGGACTTGCCGAACTGTATAAAAGACTTGGAAATTAAACTAGATAACTTGTTTACTTTGGATAGCGGTACAAGAAAAATATCCGAACTCATCAAAGTGGACTTACAAATTAACGAAATAGCACCAGCGGAGAGAATCATGGTAGAACCTAAAATCGCAATTGATATGTACTACCAAACACGCACTATGGAATTGCTAGGAATAACTGAAAATCTGGAGGAAACTGGAAATCTGTTTCTGAAATGCAGCATGAACCAAACACCTGAGCATTTGGAGAAGATAGCGACAGTATGGTCGGAAATTAAAGCGGAAAAGCCTACGCATGAAGAATGGCTGTTGATAGATATAAGATCGCCAACTAAGAAGTATCACAAAAGTACGGAGGCTATGTTATATGAAATCAGGAGAGCGTACGAGATGGAGGCCAAAAGAAACTTTAAAACGCAAATGTTTGAAGAAATTAATGCCCCAGAGATCAGAGCAAGAACAGCTATTTGGGTACTAGCGATTGCGTTAACGTATAACGATAAGTTGGTACTGCCAATGATGAGAAAGGAGCGGAGACAGATAGCTCGACAGAAAAAATTCGAAATAGCTGTGGCACTGATTCCTACAAATATTAAACAATGGTTATTGCAGAACGTAGAGATTTTACGGCTGTCTCCCACGAAAAAGGTACAGCAGAGATTCGAAAAACATTTCACAAGACTGCTGGTACAACAACACACATTGGGAAGACCAAGCATAATCGAGTTAGCAAATAAAACAGGGATCTGTCCAAGTGAAATCGAAATTTTAACTGATGAAACAAAGAAATATATGTGGGGCGCGACTTCTAACACGAAACTAAGAGCACTTAAAAGCCAACCGTGGTTAACAACTCGAAATTTGATCAGAAGAGAGCATGCGGAAACGTTACAAACGATAAAAATGGTGGAAGAAAAGAAAATCCATGAGGTAATCACAAAAGAGATAAGAAAATATCTGAAAAATTACCCTCAGTGTGCTTATACCAAAATTATCAAACGTTCAGAAACCATGCGGAAGGAAGGAAAAAATTGCCCCATCGAGATTATTGAAATGGTCAGTAAGAGTAAAGAAGAGATGTTACTGGAAGAAAAACTCTTACAATCTACCGACATAGCATTGACTCCAAACACGCAGCGAGTAATCGATAAAGTCAATATAGAGAAATGGGGTGAACAGGAGCCTAGCGAACTATCATGGGTTGATACGGACGATGAAAGACTACTAGTAGAGATCACGGTACGAAGAGAAAGAACAAACAATATTGTACAAAGAATATTTGGAGAAGTGTACGAAAGAGAGACCAAATCATTAATTAAAGTTCTGTGTACGGAAGCATTCACTAGGCAGGAAATCGACGAATTATTACAACCACAAAACCAGATCGCAGTGGACATAGAATGCATTACGTCGAAGATAGTAATAAAACCTGAGACTGCCCAGAACTTAATGAAAAATGGTCTAACAGATACTTTCTGGGAAAATATTAAGAAGTCTAAGAATAATTATCCGGCGACTTTTGGCATGGCCACGACAGCAGAAATGCAAGGTACATACGAGGCCATAGAAGAAAAGACAATGACAACAATATTGAAATGCGCGCCACCACCGACAATTTTCATACCGATGCTGCTACCAACTTGGCGACTGAAAGACAAGAAAGCCATTAAAGCAATGTGGCATGAGGAAAACACATATGTCAACAACAGACAAGCAGCTGAAAGAATTGTCAATGACGAACGCTACAAAAAGTCAAAAGAAATCTTGTTGAAAAATGACAATAAAGAAAGAGTCTTTATAGAAGGGCAAGTCACACCCTACGATCTATACAAAGAAGGAGAACCGATATGCAGACAGATTAAGAAAGTTCGAGCAGAAATCGAAAAAAGATCTACACAAACTGTGATACTATTCTCAGGGATCAACGACATTGTGTGGGGAGAACTTTGGAGTTCACAATACCGCTACTACGACGTAATGAGAAGAGTTGAAATTATTACTATGGTAAGATTAGGAAAGAACGAGCCGGAAAACATCACCGAGGAAGAAGTAATGGAGAATATAAGTGCATTCTATGACGAGGCGTCAATTTCGAAATCGTTACGATCGACGTATGAATTTTTCTACCCAAATACAACGATCCATCCAGATTTGGCGCACACTAGTAGAATAGATGCGATTATGACGTTGATGATAGCCATAAAGGGCATGAAACTCTACAGAAAACATTACGACATATTTAACGAGAAATTAAACGAACTACGTAGTATGTGTACAATAGCTAAATCGCTAAAGAACCCGTCGTTCCTGAGACACAAGAAAATGCTAACAACAGAAAAAGACGTAGTGCTGAAAATCACTAAAGATGAGGCGTACGAAAACGTTACGTGGGACATGAAAGAAGCTGGTGAGATAATAAAGAAGGCGGCTGAAATGGTACACGGAGAGAGAGTGGTCATCCTTAATTAGCTATGCTGGAGGGGGAGTGTGACATAATCTATCAAGACTATCATGATTGGTCAAGATAAGAGGAAAAGAATGAAGAAACAAAGACTAAAATTATTATTGATTATAATGATTAATTGTAAATCATGATAGGATTGATTATTTCAGTTTGTAAATGTTTTGTGCAGTTAATACTTAAAATTATACTCGACGGTATTTGACAAAACAAAAGATGGTCAAACAGCATAGTCAAATTAAAGCTGACGTTGCGTAAAATTAACAGAAATATTAAAGCGAGGGAAAAACTGTCAACAAGAAAGAATAGCAGGTACTTGTCGAGTGTTTAATTGTTTATCACTAAGTGCTATAAATATAATGAATCGGATGTAATTATTGATGAGCAAATCTACTTTGGATTAGTTTTCTATTGTCAGGTCATTTTGTATATTTAAATGGAAAGCTAAACGTATACGAACTAGGGTAATTGTATGGTGGTTCCCCACCTCCAGTTAACGTTGTACTCTAAGGTTACGGATAGGTGTAGGAGTTTTTGCCGTTATAGCTTTCCTAATTGTCATTGCTTGTCAGATAGTGTTATCGCGACCTACGAGTCTTACATGTTGATTATACTATTGATGAACTTAAGTTACTTGTTACAACCTTTACTATGTTACATGATGATGAATGATTTAACAGTGGTCATACCGGAATGGTTATTACGATTGTGTCTTTATAACTTATTACATATAGTTGCTCTAATAGTTATTACATGTTGCTCAATGTTCTGTAAGGGAGACCTTCGGCCGACTTATAGTTCTTATTTCTTGCTGGCGGCATTGATTGTTTACATGTATAAAGGGCTATTATCTATTCATCTATATGTAGGGTTATTAAATGTAAGGCCTCATAATAAGCTATTACAGCAGAACGGTTGCGACACTTCGTTTATTGCATTAGTTCGTAATAACAAAAACAATCAATGCACTAAATTGTTAGGTAGTTGCAATCCCCATTACACTGAGTTCACTATTCACTTCACCATTCCATTGTTGTTCTCTTTACCCCGTTGGCAGTCGCATTGGTAAGATGCAGATGGCGAACGTGTTCCTGGAAGTGCGTGGCTTCTATTGAGTGTCGATCCTGTTCTCTAACCTCTCCGCTTTATCTAAATAAGCTTGGTTAACTAGGCAGCTATAAAGGCTCCGGCATATTAAATAAGTTAATAAACCACAAATTTATAGTAAAGGAGAGGAATTGGAAAAGTGTCAACCTCGCGTTATGTTTAACCTAAGAAAAGTAACAGTTTTCTCTAAGTATGGCCATCACCGCGAGTTGGCATGATTCTACATAATGTATAATAATTTTCATTATATTGTTTCTTACATTATATCATATTTTATTATACTATTATTATATGTGGAAAGAAGCGAATTTCAATTTTTTCTTTAAAATAATCAATTAAATAAGGTATAAAACATGACGTATTTTAACTTGGCATTAAAATTCTCAATATTTAGTGGATGCACACATTACAAATCTACTAATCTAAGTTTTTTGTATATTTGTGTGATCTTAATTGTGAGGATGTAATTATATGCAATAAACTACAAATATGGTATCAAGCAATAACTATAAGTTACACAAAATCTATTTTACAATCAGTATAATTCAGTATATATATATATATATATATATATATATATAATTCAGTATATTTCACAATATATAACAAAATGCTGACAAATCCAGTGCAGTTCATCTCAGAAACTTTGTTTGAACTTCTGCAGTCTTTATTCAAAATGTAATGTAAGGGTTTGAAACTGTTAGTATGTTCACTTCTATATGTTTGGTAAATGATATAGATGGTTGTATGCAAATTTTGCAGTTCTTTTGGCAAATCTAATACTATAATTTGTTCAGAAATTTTGTACTTCAGAAAAGATTTAACTGTCATAAACTGAATAGGCAAATTATGTGTTACATTTTGAACTTCTCATCAATGTTCTATTATATTCTGTAAAGTTAGCATGTCAACATATTGCAAAGGATTTCCTCATTGTTAGCTTTTGAGGTATTTTAAAAATTGGCGTCAAAATGCATAATCCAGCTGCAGCCTACTCACAGACATCTTTAGTGTTATGTTTTGAAATAAACAAAGAGTACATTGGAGTTGCCATTTATTTAGACAAATGCAAGAGGTTCAAAAATAAAATGAATAAACTTAAATGCTCAAATTTTATTAACTTTTAAATGATTGTAGACTGATATTTCCAATTTGACATCTAGTTTAGGAGAACCTTCATCTGCTTATGAGAATGTTAGAAAATACTTTCATGATTACAATTATATAAATTTGTATTACGTTTTGTGAAAACAAAATTTATTATCACTAAACAGCAATCTGCTAAAAACAATGATAGAGGGAGAACATATTTCTAATGATTAAATGGTCTTATATATTTATATTTTTTTAAGTAACGTTTTATTGTGACATGTTTTGACAAACATTGGTGTCATTGTCAAGCATTTAGAAAAATGTTTCCAAACTTCTTCTTTTAGTGATTAAGATCTTTTTAAAATATAATTAAACTTGATTGATGTCTTTGTTTATTTAATAATGTTTTCTTAGTTGATTTAATGCATATTTCTTTTGTGATTTTAGTTTCACAATGTTTTTTAGCATGTTAGCATTTTTCATGTATATATATATATATATATATATATATATATAGCTTGAAGCACTAATTTGTGTTATTTTTAGCAAATTACAGACAAATACTATATATTTAAGTTTTCTGTAGTCATATGCTTTTCAAGGCTAAATGATCTTTAGATAACTATATTTGAAAAGCAAAATAATTTACTTTGAATTTATATATTTTCTGTTTGAAAAAGATTTTAAAATCTTATGTCAATAATTGCATCAGCAAATATAATTTGCACTGTAGATGATTATTATTTAACTCAAATATTATGTACCAGCTTGAAAATATATTTCTATTTAAATTTACATTTCTGCATTTTATGGGTGGTAAATAACCTGCACAAGTAATTTTAGTTTGATTATATTGTAGCTCTCAAAGGTGTGTCAGACTTTTTTTGTTACATTTGCTTAAGAACCAAAAATTAATGTTACCAACTGTGTAGTTCAACAGTTATGAATTTCATTCTTTGGCAACACTTGTTCATGGCTGACTGCTAATGCCAAGCCATTGATTGAATAGTGGTTATCTAGAGTCTCAACTTGTTAATTTCAATCTCATAGTCTCAACAAATATGTTTGTTCTCCAACATACATACCACAAACCAAAACTCTAGACCCCTTTGGCTTGGTATAATCATGTCAGTTCTAGTTTGATACATGCAAATAAATGATGCTGCAGGCTCAATAAGCTAATTTCTGCTCTACTGTAACTAATGCAAACCACTCCCAGTAAGAGGGAAATTGTTCCCTAGAGCCTACTTGTCTTTACAGATTAGAACTCTATGACCATATACCCTTTATAGTGCAATAAGAAGTTATCATGTACCACAGGTGTAGCCAGGAGGGGTGAAATTGGTCATACAACACAAATGTAAAAAGTTTGGATTCCAAAGATGAGCCTTTTATTGAAAATATAATCAAATTTGTAGAAAATTATATTATTGGTATTATTCAGTAATTTGAAATGACCCCCATTTTTTTCAGGTAACACCACTGTCATGTCCATGCTGATAATGATTAAACCTAAAAATATGGAGTTTGTAAAATAACCAGATAGCTAAGCAAGTGAATGATATGTATCTATGAATATGCAATTAATCAAGTAATTTCCACAGCTTTTCTAATATTTAAGCTTACAAACAGTAAAAGTATAGTAAAAGGAAAAGAGTTAAAATTGGTAGCCATAATATTCTCAAAGGCTTGTACCCCAATTTCATTATGCTTTGTAAATTTCTAATGTGACACACCTTAATTCAGGTTTTGTTGAAATATGATATTAATGCCATTGAACCTTATTTGCTTTGTTATTACCATTTTTGCACCTCTTTTATATGACAACCAGCTAAGAAAATAGGAACAGGAAAGTGTCAAAATAGGACTTTAAGTAAAGAGACTCTTTGCCTTAGTGTGGCACATGCCCTTAAATTTTACTTAAATTGATTAATTATTGTAAGGTGCACTAATATTTACTTTATTACATTTAAGTAGTAATTGTGAAATACAATTCAACCAAGCTTTTTGATGTAATCACAGACACAAAGTGTAATTAGTTTTAGCAGGACACACAGAAGTGGAAAAACAAGCAAATTCCCAGGTTAATTTCCTAGTGTAATTTAAAATTCACAAATAAAATCTGTACACAGCAAACTAAAAAGCAAAATTGGTAGTTGATAAGTGTGTGCTGGAAAATAAAAGTTTTAGTAATTTTACCTAGATTTTTGACTTAGTTTTTTCTAGTCTTCTTTTAGACTAAAGGAAACTTATGTTGCATTTTAATATTGGTTTGCATAACAGAAAATATTGCTTACATTGTATTTAGATATTTAGTTATATATTATTTTTATTAGTATTTTGTTTTTGTTTGTGAATTTATTTAGTTACAATCAATGTACTTATGTAATTATTGATCCAATACAGATGCAACTGTTGAATATGGTAACTAACAAATTTTAGTGGCAAATTTGAAACAAGCAATTATTGATAAATAAGATGAGTTCTGTGTGGATAAAATACAATCAAAATTGCTCATAAAAGAATGTAACTACCTATCCTTGACAGTATTTGTTTCAACAATTCAAATTCATCAGCAATTTGTTCCATTAAATTGTTAGTTCCTCTTTGGATATAACTGAATATATCTATACTATACACTTGAGTCATTCAAGTGACTAATGATAATATATTTAGGTTTCATGTGTTTCCCTCACAGAAATTTTGCTGACTCAAATGGCATCTCACCTGAATTGTGCAGATAGCAATGGAGTAATTAACTGCATAACATTTTTCAGTGTGGTGATTCCAGTTTTAAAATAAAGATTAGTGCAATGAACTTGTCTCTTAGTTAATTAATTACTGATAATGCATTACATAATAAATACTGTGTTAACAAAAGCTGCTAATAAAGATACAAAATTACCAGATTAGTTAATTATAATTAAACATGTACTTAGTAGTCTGAAATTTATAACATTTTTTCTCCTCTTTGATCATTAGTAATACAAGCATCTTTCAACATTATCATCATCACCTATTGTGACAGAATGCAAGCTTAAAGTCATTCTTATCAGCCTCACCTAATCTAGAAAGATGTAAATTGAATAACACCTAATCTAACCAAAGTGAAAAATTGTGAATTTTATTTCAATTTTAATTAGTGATTTTCATTTGTAAAGTTCTATAAATGATCATTATAAAAAGAAACATGTCATAAAAGATTATGGCAAAAATAGTTTGGCTGTAAGTTATTCACTTGATTTTTGACTGAATGTGAAATCCCATACTCTCAATGATAGATATTGTTATTTCCATTATAATGCAGTATCATTGACAGTAACTGTTTTATCACCAATATTGTTTTGTTTGTATAGTCAATAATACACTTATTATCAATTAAGAAATCATTACCCAATATAACTTCATAAGGCAGCGAATTTTTTTCTGTATAATCACTGTAAACGTCTGTGAAAATGTCATATTAGCTATTTGTATTGGTATCTCTGTTAGTTTTCCTTTTACATCAATATAATCTCCCGATGCATTTATTAATCTGCTCTTTTCACTTTGTAAATTTTTCCTTTCAAATCTTATCTTTGATGTACATTCATCCGTGATTATTGATATTGCTGCTCCCGTATCTATGGTTGCTTTTACCATTACACCATTGATTACAACTGTAATTGTATTTGTTTTGATTAGGTCTGTAACAATCAGAATGGGTGCATGGTTTACAGAGGTGGCGCTCCTTCTAGTTTAAAGTATTGTTTTCTATTTCTTTGATTTGTTCAGGCTCCTCTTTGTCTTCTAACAAATCTTCATCATCAAAATACGCTTCTTCCTCCTCAATAAAATTAATTTGCCGTTTGCAGTATTTCTTTATATGACCTTTTTTTCCACATGTCTGGCATTTCAAATCTTTTCTGTTTATTTGCTTTATCGTCCCATCTTTTAACTTTATTCTTATAATCTCGTCTTTTGGTTTTCCAATTTCCTCTTTCCTTATTTTACTAGTTCCATTTATTGTCAATGATGTCATTATCTTTATTATTGTCGACTTTTTGTTAATTCGAGCATTATTTTCCATTGTGACTTGTATCCCTAATCCTTTTCTTATCATTCTTTCCAATGAATCGTCTGCATTGCATTTTATTTCAAACTGTTGTTGAATTGGTTCTGGAAGTCCCTTACAGATATGGGAAAACAAATCATATTTTGAATATGTACTCATCTCGAACATTTGGATCCATTCATTGAATGTCAGTGAATAACTATCCACTCTTCCTGTAAATTTTGGGAGTATCACTTTACATGCCAGTGTATCATTGTCTTCTTCTTCTGACAATATCATTTCTTTGTATATAGGTGTTGTCTCTCCTGATTTTTTGCAATTTTCTTTTACTTGCTTAGTTATGTTTGTCACTAATTTTTCCACAAATTCATCTTTTGATTCACAGTTTTTATATATTTCACTCTGTGTTTCTTTTACTGGTATAGTTTCAGTTAATTTTTCTGGTTCCTGCATTATCATATTTTCTATCACCTTAACTTTTCTTTTTTCTTTATCTCGATTTTCTTTGTTTGTTAAAGATATCAATCAAATTTTATCCTTCAAATTATCAATTTCAAGTTGTTTTGAGATATTCTCTTCCCTAAGGCTGACATTTTCCTTATGCATCTGGGTCATCAGTTGTTGTAACTTCTCACTCTGTGCTTTAATCTCTTTGTTTGCTTTAATTAACTTTTCAATTTGTCATTGAAATACATTTCTTTGTTCTGTCAGCCTTATGCTTGTATCTTGTATAATCTCCTCAATACGTTTGTCTTTCTTAATATTCGCCATTTCTATTTTGAACATTTGCTGAGTTAAGTTTTCTATTTGTATTGTCAACTCTCTTCTTTCATTATTGTTGTTCTCTATTATCTTTGTCAGTTCAACTATCAAAAACTCTACATTTTCTTGCACTGGTTGCAGCACTATTTCCGTTGGGGATGTCTCACTCTCAGGGGACATATTTGCATTGTCTCGGGTTCTCTAATTTTGGGGTGTTTCTTGCGTTTTGGGTTTTGTCCTTTGTTTTTTTCGTGAATTCACCATCTTCATTGTAAACTAGAAGCAATTGTTTAATGACACCCTTCTAAAATTTTTGTGTGCTCAAAGGTTATACTTGCTTGTCTTTTCTTTAGTTCAATAAGTAACAACTTGTTACCGTTTGGACTGCTCTTCTTTCTTCTAAATTAACTATTCTCCACACCAATCATATTTCCACTATAGCTTTTCTCTTCATGCATG
The DNA here is from genome assembly GCA_900660155.1 of Hofstenia miamia. Lineage (NCBI taxonomy): Eukaryota > Metazoa > Xenacoelomorpha > Acoela > Hofsteniidae > Hofstenia > Hofstenia miamia. Next base: position 1,423 of record CABFPE010001308.1, on the reverse strand, counting down.
CTCTTCAGGCGCCTGTCATGGTTGCCATGTAGAATCTTGCCAATCCAATAACTTATTACTTTTCATAGTGTATATGACCATTAAGTTTGACAAGTTCCTAATTCTCTCCTTTCACTTGAGTGTTTGTTTGATTAACTTATATTAATAAACATTAGCTTCTCTAAATGCTTAATTACCAACAACTCATTTAGATAGAGAGCAGTAGATGGAAGACAGGGTTGAAACCTGAAGCAGTGCAATGCAATTCCAGAGACATGTTGATCAGCCACAACTACAGCTTGCACTTGAACTCTGCAGTGGAAACCATTAACAGGATCAGTGTGTGAATAGGAAACTCAGTGATTGTGGATTTGTGACTACTTATGAATTTAGTGCATTGATTGTTTTTGTTATTATGACCATGTAGGGATAATAGAATACTGCAACCACAATGCTTTAGCTTGTTATCAAGCCTTACATATAATAGCCCTACAGATATAGTAATACATGCTAGCCCTTCATACATGTAAACAATCAATGCCATCTGCAAGAAAGTGAATGCACAAGTCAGCCAAAGGTCTAAGATATAAAACCATGAGCAACTTGAATTTAATACCAGCGTATTAATCACTATGAGGTAATACAATGAGCAAATTAAATTCAATAGTGAAATATTAACTATGATATAAAACCATAAATGACTTGGATTCAATAATGGAATAACAACCATGTAGAGCAATGTAAATACAATCGTAATAACTGACAAGCAACAAGTAATAGGAAAGCTATAATGGAGAAAAATCCCTATCCCTATTTGTAACCTAAAAGCACTTTGAGAAAACTACAGCTATTGCCCTCACCACCATTGAATAGCTGATTGTGAGGCTGCTCCAGCATTTCATTAAATATATGTGGGAACCACTGTACAATTACCTCTAGTGCTTAAACATTTAGCTTTCCATAAACTATTAAATAAAATGACAAGAGAAGAAGTAAATCCAAACTAAATTCATTCATCAATCATCTTAACACTCATAACATATTTATAGCACTTTTTTAGTAAATAATCAAATACTTGACTAGTACCTGTTTGATTGAATCTTGTTTACAATTTTCCCTTGTGTTTTAGTCTGCTTATAATTATGCAACATCAGCATTAATTAGAGTATGCTGTTTGGCCATCTTCATTTTTGCCAAATACTGTCAAGTAAATTTTAAATATAAAACTGCATAAAACATTTTACAAATCAAATAATCAATCATAACCATGTGTTTACATTTTAATCATTATTACATTTTAGTCTTAGTTACGTCCATCTTTATTCTTACTTTGACCACACATGGTTATTCAATGGATTATGCCACAATCAGTTTGGTTATCAGTGTTGTTGTAGCATCATCCAAAAAAGCAACTAAAGCTGAATAACGTCAAATGATTATTAAA
>CABFPE010001306.1:0-45079 GCA_900660155.1 Hofstenia miamia | reverse complement strand
AGCATGGGCCGTTTTGAGACTGAGTTAGACCTTTTTGCAGTACCATCATTAAGACATAGCTTTATCAAAGCCAAATTAATCAGGGATAACGCTACTATTGATGATGTTCATGCATTACTTAAACGTTATGTACTTGAACAATTAATGTATTTGCCAGGAGGAACCAAAATGTTTGACCGCTTTTTGGTCAAGGCTTATGAAGCAATCAGGGATAACGTAATGATTGATCATGTTACTGTACATGAAAAGGCTTATGAAGCAATCAGGGATAACGTAATGATTGATCATGTTACTGTACATGAAACACCGGCTGTGCTACTACGCACTGTGCAAAGTCAAGCTTCAGCAAGACTTAAGGATGAGATTCTTCAAATGAAGATTAAGCTAGTGGACGCACTCTATGATGAGCAGATTGTTGGATTGCCTGATCGTGATGCTTTGGTTAATGCCTCAGTTGAACAACCTATGCAGTGGGTTCCCCAAATACAAAGAGCTGACAATCAGTCAGACAATTCCTTAGAGGAACAAAGGTATGCACTGAACATTGCCATTGCAGCCATAGATCAGTTTTTGGTTGGAAATGAAGCTTTTATTAAGCTTCCACTTTTGAATGGGCTGCCTGGCAGCGGAAAGACGCATGTCTTAAAACTAGCTTGCTTGTATGCAAGATCTCAAGGATTAAATGTACAGATTAGTAGCCTCCCATCGCAGAGGTCTTTGGCATTAGGGGGTGCTCATTTGCATCTCTTATTGCCATTGCCTGTTTTAAAATCAAATCATCAAAAAGTTAATGTGGTGACTTGTGCTGAACGCACAATAAAGCGATTGAAGCATCGGCCAGATGCATGGAATAAGTTAAGGCGAATTGACTTGCTTGCATTTGAAGAGATTGGTTTGCTCACAGCTGAGCATTTAGCAGCAGTCGATCTTGTCTTGCAACATGTCAGGGATAACCGCACACCTTTTGGTGGTATTTTGCTAATGGGAACTGGTGACTCTAAGCAGCTTAGTCCTATAAATGGTCAATCCGTTTGGATGTCAACAAGCATGCTGACATTGTTTAGAGTCATTCAGTTTAATGGATCAGTTAGAGCAGGAGCTGTTTAAGATCTACAGCTCAACAATGAGCTAGGACGTAAAACCAATATCTCTCAACCTGAAATTAGTCTTTATCAGCAAATTGTTAACTCACGCTGCAATTTTGTTGATGATTGGTCTCAGGTACCCAGACTTAGCGTGAAAATATTCGGGAAAAGAAAAGCCTTGCAACAGGCTATTGAGCAGCATTATGCTGCAGTGCGCAGGGATAACAGCATTGATAAAGTTGAAATAAGAGCTGTTGATGAACACTCTTCTTCTGGTGGATTGCAATGGTCTTTGGCTAATGCATTTTCGATTAAAACACTGAATTACTTTGCTGAAGAACCTGAGGTTCTGCTCTTATATAAGGGCGCTTGTTTAAGATTTACCACAAATAATCGAATTCATGGTTATTCACATAACCAAATTTGCGTAGTGGACTCTTTGCCAGGTGATGTTGCTAACCACTCACCTTTTTTTGCTTTTGTTGCTCCACCTGGGGTGAAACGTATCCCTGATAACAATGATTTTATAGCACAAGGTTGGAAACGGAGGGGCATTAATTGGCTTAGTACTCCAATTGTACATTCAAACAGTCCTGGCATTTTATTTAAACGGCATCAGTATCCAGTTACCCATTATGGGGCTAGCACTATTCATCGTGCAATGGGAGACACTCTTCCCATGGTGGCCACACAATTGTCCTCAGTCAACAAAGACTATGAACTTTGGGAAAAGCCACAGTTGGTTGTGCTAATGTCACGGGTACGCTCACTGTCTGACATCACCTTTGTGGGTAACAGAAACGACACTTTAAGTGTCATTAACAAATTATTGCAGCAACATCTACCTGGTGAAGAGTATATTGACGCAATGTTAAAACAAATTAGCCTGACTCGAAATAGTGGATTTGAAGTTCCGGTAGTCAACAGAACTTTACACCCTTATCGGCCTAGGGATGTTGAACTACCTCGCGACAGGGATAACTACGTTGTAGTTTTTGTATCGATGGACAGGAGAGAGATCTTTTACATTGAGGCAACAAAATGTATTACCTCCTCCTTAGACAACATGAATAGGGGCGGTGGCCCACCTAGTACAGTGAAAGTATGGGCAGTTTATTGCTTCATTTCAGGATTTGGCACTATGGATTCTGCAGATAGTTTTGCAATGGAATTAAGGCAAATTGCACAACCTGTAAATGCTCAGCGTATGCAGGACTTTGCCTATCAGTTAGCAGAACGCCATAAAAATTCTGGAGGCAATAAACTATTATTTGTGATATGCAGCAAACTGCATTAATTGTGACGAAAAATATATTACATGCAAAGCAGGGATAGCATGCAGCCAGGGATAACTTATGCTTAGGCATGTTGGATTGAAAAACCAAAAATAGTTAAGGCAATATTAGTAGCATCTGCAAACACTATCAATGGTTAAATTGACGAAAGATGGATATGACGAAACTACCAAGGAAATAGTGAACTAAATATTTTGCGACTTTTAATTGCAAGTTTAGTTTTTCACAATTATTTCCTTCTGAAATAGGCATTTATGTCTATTAAGATTTTGCGCAGGGATAAGCAATTGATTTCAATTGTTGTTAATGCAGGGATAACATTTATTTACAGTTGGAAAAGGGATAACTTCGAGATGGGATCCCCTGTGACCTATTCGCGGGGATTCCGGATTATCAGGGATAGCACTGTTTTGCTATGTTTATTTTTTTCTAGACGCGCATTGCAAAATGTTAGATAACCAAAAATAAAAAATCAAAAAAAACAAAAAAATAATTTTGTGCGCCAAAGAGGATAGGTCCGAGACACAAAAGTGTACACCTGCGCATGGGAACAAAATGTATAGCATTTTGGCTAAAGTCCTCTTATTTATTTTAGGTTGGCAAGAGGGTGATGTTCATAGCAGTTAGATGGAATCAACAGAATAGTCAGAAATTCCAAAGATAGCTAAAGCTGCATTCGTCCCGGCTTGGGATCTTTGGGACCCCAAGATGTTGGAAGTTAATGATGATTTCGGAATCCGTTTTTTTGACATAACATATATTATTTGTTGCTCTTTTTCTTACTAACAAAATATTGAATATTATATTTCAATTATTTATATTAGAAAATGTTTGTATTCTATAATTCATTTTCAACAAAAATTGGAATCAAAGTACTTACTTTTTTTACATCTAAATAATTAAATAATTTCTAAGATTGTATTTTTAAGTCATTGAATTATGCATGTTAAAGAGTTAATTAAAATGAGTTTGCAAAAATGATTAGAAATTGTTATTGCTTGTAAAACATTACTGTATAACTTTCTTAGATTAGAATGAAATCGGTACAACATATCCTTAAAATCAGGATTAGTATATATATATATATATATATATATTTTTTGAAATTACATATATTATATAGTTTTTGTGTGCTTAATTTGCTTCATAAAAATCAATTTTAATTAATAAAATAGTAAGTTTTTAATTGGAGATATTGCCAATATTGATATATTCTTTATATTTTTAGATTTTAAGCTGGTAAATAGTGAAGTTATAAATAAATAATGTATTATTTTGATATTATGAAACTGTCAAATTAAGTATTAAAATACACTTTCGATATAAACCAATTTATTAGATTTTTACGAAATTTTCAAAAAAAATTCCAAAATATTCAAATTTAAAATTTAATATATTTTGAAAAATACATATATATAACTTAATAATTTCGCATTACTAAAATATAAGCATAAATAAAAAAATATCTGCATAAATAAATCTTATCAATCAAATAAACAAAAGTATCTTGCCATTAGGCCTAACTCTATATTAAACTAAATATTGAAAACTAGCACTAAACAACTTCTATTTTAACAAATAAAAATTTATTTCTAAAGATTAAAGTTTTTTTAATCAAGAACTTAGACTATAAAATATACATAGATCGAGTATGCATGTATATAATTTTCACTCAAGGTTGCTACTATTCATTTCATATTAAGTTCATTTTCCTATTGCTGTTGCTATTTAACGACTGAACTCTACCCACCTTTGACCCACTAGAGCCCTTGCTCTATTAATTTTTGAATAATGAAAAATACGATCCAATCTAATAACTAGGGAAAAGTGCTATTGTTGCAACACAAGTTCAATAAAAAATTTTTAAAATCCAGTATTTGTTGACTGAGTAGAACGCAATTGAATATATGGTAGTGAGGGTGAAAAAAATGTGAAATTATCATTTCATCGTCATTTTTGTAAAATAATTAGATTCTCATGAAAGTTAAGTGTTAAGACAATATCTACAGATTGGAATAAGCTTTTGATTGTAGTGTAATATATCACATTAGCACTAACAAAAAGTCGCAAAAACAGTTTACTCAGCCAATCATTGACCAAATACTAGATTTTAGAGAAAATATGAGTAACAACAATCGCAATTTCCAAATACATTGATCTTACACTTTTAAATTGCGGTTTTTTAATGTAAGAGTTAATTATATGTCAGAAGTCTACAAGAAATTTAAATCATCAATAGTTGTTGAAACTTATCATAAGATCTACAGAATTTACTGAGTACATTCACTTGAATATAGGGTAAGTTCTAACAATTTTTTAGAAACATCTACGTTCTCATTCCTGTACCCCGACAAAATAGATCACACATTGAAAAGTTTATAAAAAAAATAATGTAATTATGCTAAATAATTAATTCACAATAACCAATTGATATCATTTTTGTTTGAAATTACTTGCTATTGCAGTCTTGAAATTTAACGCTATGATAACATCTTTGGAGAACATATTATGCAAAAATGTTTTTTTAATTTCAAAGATTAAAAGCACTTAGACATTAGAAGGGTGGGACCAAAAACACTAAAACACAAAGTTCATAATATGTGAATTTTGAAGACGCTTCTGCCCCAAAAAGGAAATAACTATTGATTAGAGTCCAAAATTTTGTATTTTAGAGCAGACCATAGTTCTTTGATGTTGATCTAAAATTTCTTTAACATATTTACGAAAACATTTTTTATATGAGAGTTTACGTGGAGGATTGGAATTGTAGGAAATCTTATGCATGCAGAATAGAATGGCAAGAATGGCATGTACGATATTAAAATTTGAATTGATTGCCTCTGCCAATTCATAATGTATTTTCAAAATTTTGGGCTTCTCTTGCCTTTGGTTGATTACTCCGAAAATCATTCTGATTCAAAATCTAGTTAATTTTGAATTCAGAAGTTTCAAATTTAAATAATGATGTTTAGCTAAAATATAATGCTAGTCATTTTTTAAGTTTTGCTGTCAATTATATATTACATGCATTGAGCTAAATAAGCATTTGTATATTTTATATATATATATATATATATATATATATATATATATATGTTTGTGTAAACAAAGAATAGTTTATAATAAAAATTTTCAATTTAGGGTTAATGTTTATTAAAACAGCTCTAATCAAAATGAAGTGTTAAAAAATAGCAAAAATTAGTAATTTACTTGAATGTTGAAATTTCGTATTTATTTTCCTAAAAGGCTTTGTAAATTAGTGCAACAAATGAATTTTTATTAAAATAAGTAATGATTTCGTTTATATTCAATTTAATATTAAAAGTGATTGAACCATTTTCACCTAAACTTTAGTTTATGAGAAAATGGTTCCTCAAACATCAGAAATCAAACAACCACTAAGCTTCTTCATATACATGTAATATCAATAATACAATATTCTTTCAAAATAAGACATCGTTTGCTTTTAAAGGTATATCTTAAGTTTCCATCCAATGTTAGTTCGAAAAGTTGTATATATGAAATATTAATTTGTATTAAATCAAAAGGACATCATTTGATGGAAATGGAAGTGCTGAGAACCTATTTCATTCTAAAAATATTAACTTTCTTTATTAGAAACATCTAAAAACCAAATGTAGAAAATTTTACATAGATCAAGAGAGTTGCATATTATGAATCAATAATTTTAATTTTTTATGAAATTTATAGAACACATTATAGAATAAGTGCTGTACTAACAGTCGGATTTTGAAATTTGTAATTCTCAGTTATTACTATGCTAATATATAAATGAATGTAATACTAGCGTAATTAAAAGCACAGACCCACAGGCTAAATAACTTCATTTAGTGATATTGACTTTGTAATTTAGATATGAAATTAAACAATGTTTAAATTGCACATTTTAGCAATTTTATTGTACATTAACTGAAATGTGTATGCAGTAACTTAATTACAAATAATACCTAATTTAATATTCAGTTTTTGCTTTGTTATTTTGATATTTTCTGAATTCAAAAAACAGATATCTTAGATTTTATGATAAAATTAGGCTAAATATCAATTATAATTCAATGTGTAACATTTTGTTTGCCTAGAATAGTCGAAATTAATGTTCAGAATTGTTGTAACAATATTAAATGCATGTTCTACAGAGTTAAAAAATTTGAATACAAATATTATAGGAATATATTTAAATTTTCTATTTGCCTTTTGTTGTCGAATTTATTGACTTATTATAGTCGAAATTAAAGTTTGGTATGAAAAAACTCAGAATGAAATTGAAAACATTCTATATAGTTCAAAAATTTAAATACAAAAATTTATATAACAATATCTGATAATTGAATAAACTAACAAAGATATAACATTCAGAGATAAATTTTAATAATTTTGGCTTCAAAATTAAATACTTCATAATTAAATTTAAAATACGATATTGATTTTAAATAGCTTAAATGTTCAAAATATAATTAATGAAACAAACAAAACAATTTACTACAACTTAACAAACATATAAAAGAAAAATGTTTTTAAATTCTGGAGTCAACAATGATGGGTAAGACAATACCATCGTTGTCATTAGAGTTGATTCCTGTTAGCTTCAATTCATTTATGACGCCATCCTCAATTGCCTTGTGTGGCCGCAGTGCCGCAATGTGAACATCGTTAATCTCAATAAATTCGCCCTCTGAATTTTCAGCACATTTGGTCCAGCCGCATATATCCCACGATTCAATTATTCTAGTGATGCGCCTCACTGCTAATCGCAGCTCCACAATATCAATATGTTCAATATTTTTCCTCAGAATGTCATCGGAAATGAACAGCCTAGCTAAATATGCTGAAAGATGGGGTTTGGTTGAAAGACTTTTCCCATTTAAAAAAATATTAGTGCTAATGACAATACCTCTGATGGATTTTCCAGTGCAGACAGTGTCTCTACCGTCACACATTCTGCAATGGCATAAGTCCGGCACGACGTTGACAGACTTTAGCTGAATTTGTTGATCAAAAAGACGAAATCCAAAAAAAGCGGACGAAAGACGTACTGCTGGGATTTTTGCTTCAATTGCCTTTGTTAAATGTGACAACAAAAAAGGGAAGCGTGTGCAAACAATTTTGTTGTTTGTGTCTGTTCCAAAATATTCAGAAGATGTTGGTTCTAAAATACAGACATTGCTGCCAATTCCAATAGCAGTTGATGTGAATAATTGTGCAGTTTCTTGTAGCGACTGTGTGAAAAGAACAAACGTTTCTCCATCCTTATTTTCAATTAATACTATTAAGTGACAGTAACTCTGTTCTCTTGCAATTATTGATCTCTTTCCCTCCTGCTGCTTCATTCGGTATACTTGCGCTGGCTTCTTTGATTTGATGATGTGCACTATAGTGGCAAGAAGGCACATATCCTCTCCGTCATTAGATACCTGTGACACAGAAATTTGCGTGGCAGTTTGTGAAAGTTTATATAGGGAATTCAAGTAACTCATTTTGCAATATGATAAATCGTTAGATTTGTGATTTCTTAAGTATTGATAGTTTTAATCTTATTGGATGCTTGTAGCTAGTTTGTTTGAAGTATTTCCGACATTCCAATAAAGTTTTCAATTGGTTGGTGATACAATCATGATTGTTATTGAAAGAGTAGATTAGTGAGGATTAACTAGGTCGCAATTTGATTAGAAATAATGCTCGTAAGCATTCATTGCGGTATTACGTAGTAATGCTAACCGCACTGGACTTGTGTTTACCCTCATCCAAATTGTGCAATGTAATTGTCATATTCCGAAAATGCCTAATGAAGCAATCGATTTAATTAACTAGTGTGCATGAATTTCACAAAACAAGTTCATAATTTAAACACATTTAAAGAAATGAAACAACAATTTTGTATAAATAAATACTGTTTATATAATTTCATTAAAAAATTTTGCAATTTCAATTTCCCTCAACCCAACTTCAACTGAAAAAGGCTGACTTTATATGGTGTTGAATAATTCTATAAATGTTTTAATTTTATAACTAAGCAAATGATATATTGATTCAAATTTTTTTAATTTCCTGGAAATATTGACTGTGTGGACCAGGCTAATAATAGTCAAGTGGTTGAAAAAATTCAAAAAATATAATTCTTTGCAATTTAATAAAAATGGCTCATTTAATATGAGTCCTACATATTCTTAATGGTGTAATATAAGTAATATGTCTCAATATCGCTTATAGAAAATTCATAATGGGTAAACAAGTTTATCTTAGAAACTTTAAATGCAAGAATAATTATCTCAATTCAAAATTCTTGAACAGCATCAAGATTAATATATTAAGTAACTTATAATACAACTATAGAATCATTGCCTTTCAAATTCTAATACCTTTATGGGTGGATTAAGTAAACCAAGGGTAATAAAAGACAAAAATTGCATTCCTAATAATATTCCACCTAGAGAGGATGAACATGATAGTGATGATGGATCATTGTTAAAATCAACTTTCTAAAATAAATCCATTTAATAATATGATGTTTCTATACATTACATATTAATTATTAATTTTTCAGAACTGTAATTATGAAATATTAATTCAACTTACACATGTACTCATATACATAAACATACACACACCGTAGGTACTAACAATCACAAATACACCCAGCTGAGCTTCAACTGGGTGGGTGGCGTTTGCCTGTTAGAGGTTGTGTGAGGCTTCAGCCGAACTATTTTTGTTGCTGTTTAACCGGTTAGCCATAAAAGGGGTGCTGATAAAGTTTGAGCGCAAATCGCGTCAGAATTTTCTGAAATTTTGCACAGAGTAACTTCGATCGATATCAGCCCTGGAGCCAAAATTGCTAAGGACGCTATTCACTTTGAGGGTACCCCCTACCCCCTCAAAATCGGTCTACTTTCGCGTTTTTTCTGATTTTCGGGTTTTTGCTCACGGCCACCCCAAAAATTTTTGAAAGTGCGGGATATATTATATGCATAATAAAGTTCGATCGATGGTCTATTTACTCATGTAAAAATATTTAAGATTGGATAAAAACTGACCGAGCTATAGCCGGCCAAAGTAGGCCAACTCGACAAAATTTTGCAAATTTTTTGCGTTTTTTGGCTCTAGCCCATTCGATCTTGCGTTTTGGGCTTTTTGACCTTCAGATGAAATCTTCCTCTAGTCTTGCTCGTTCGAATGAGCTATCAACATCCAAAATCCATGGACTCGAACTCCCATACCAAAATTTCCCATTTTGCCTACTTTGCTGTTTTTTGGCCGTTTTTGACCAATTTTGATGCAATTATCCAATATTGCGCAAAATCTTTATTGCGAAAAATTCTAATTTTAATATATTCTTGAATCGCATCAGAAATAGATGTTGTGTACAAATTTTCAAGTCGATATACCTTAAAGTTCCGGAGTTATTAGATGAACAATTTTTACACAGATGGCTAAAAAATCACGCACTGACCAAATTTAGGCGCTAATAGCTCAATGAGTTTTAAACTTATTTGCATTCTGTTTTCATAGTTAGATGCATCAGAAATAGGGCTTCCGAATGATATATAGGATGTTAATATTTGACAATGACAGGCCGAGAAACAAATTTTAAATCTAAAAATTACGATCGCTTTTCGTAGAATTTCAGCTAATGTCAGAGATGTAAGCTCAATTTAAAGCAATTATATTTACAGAAAGGTCCGAATTTTTAATAGTGCTCTTCTATAGTAGTAGTTACACATGATATCAAATTTTTAACTTCATTTGGACAAGGGTTCTTGAGATATCCTCAATATATGCTATATATATATATATATATATAGTGGGGCAATTTGTTTAAACATTAGAAACAGCAGCCTTTCTTCCTTTGAGACCCCCGGAGGGATAGCTCAAGTGAAGAAAGGCAATCGAAAACCAAATTCCACAAATCTTTACCAATCCTATTCCAAGAACCTCATCATCATTGTGATGTTGTACCACTATTAAAATTCACTTTCTAACTTAAATCCAATTACTAATACAATGTTTTTATGACATATTGACATTGTTTCAACCTTCTTCAACTTCAGAATCATCAAGAATCCTAAGGATCTTCAGGATTTCTGAAGGTGTTGACTTACTTTTTTCAATTGAAATCAAATTATTTTAGTTTGTTATGTACTTAAGGTCTTTGAACTATATGAAATTTACAAATTACTATGTACTACTCATACACCGACCTCAGACTTCAACTGGGTGGGTGGCGTTTGCCTGTTAGAGGTTGTGTGAGGCTTCAGCCGAACTATTTTTGTTGCTGTTTAACCGGTTAGCCATAAAAGGGGTGCTGAAAAAGTTTGAGCGAAATCACGGTTAGAATTTTCTGAAATTTTGCACAGAGTAACTTCGATCGATATCAGCCTTGGAGCCAAAATTGCTAAGAACGCTATTCACTTTGAGGGTACCCCCTACCCCCCCAAAATCGGTCTACTTTTGATTTTTTGCTGATTTTCGGGTTTTTGCTCACGGCCACCCCAAAAATTTTTGAAAGTGCGGGATATATTATATGCATAATAAAGTTCGATCGATGGTCGATTTACTCATGTAAAAATATTTAAGATTGGATAAAAACTGACCGAGCTATAGCCGGCCAAAGTAGGCCAACTCGACAAAATTTTGCAAATTTTTTGCGTTTTTTGGCTCTAGCCCATTCGATCTTGCGTTTTGGGCTTTTTGACCTTTAGATGAAATCTTCCTCTAGTGTTGCTCGTTCGAATGAGCTATCAACATCCAAAATCCATGGACTCAAACTCCCATACCAAAATTTCCCATTTTGCCTACTTTGCTGTTTTTTGGCCGTTTTTGACCAATTTTTATGCAATTATCCAATATTGTGCAAAACCTCTGTTGCGAAAAATTCTAATTTTAATATATTCTTGAATCGCATCAGAAATAGATGTTGTGTACAAATTTTCAAGTCGATATACCTTAAAGTTTCGGAGTTATTAGATGAACAATTTTTTTACAGATGGCTAAAAAATCACGCACTGACCAAATTTAGGCGTTAATAGCTCAATGAGTTTTAAACATATTTACATTCTGTTTTCATAGTTAGATGCATCAGAAATAGGGCTTTCGAATGATATATAGGATGTTAATATCTGACAAGTACAGGCCGAGAAAAAAATTTTAAATCTAAAAATTACGATCACTTTTCGTAGAATTTCAGCAAATGTCAGAGATGTAAGCTCAATTGAAAGCAATTATATGTACAGAGAGGTCCGAATTCTTAATAGTGCACTTCTATAGTAGTAGTTACACATGATATCAAATTTTTAACTTCATTTGGACAAGGGTTCTTGAGATATCCTCAATATATGCATTATATATATATATATATAAGCTAGTGGGGAAATTTGTTTAAACATTACAAACAGCAGCCTTTCTTCCTTTGAGACCCCCGGAGGGGTGGATCAAGTGAAGAAAGGCAATCGAAAACCAAATTCCACAAATCTTTACCGATCCTATCCCAAGAACCTCAACATCATTGTGATGTTGTACCACTATTAAAATTCACTTTCTAACTTAAATCCAATTAATAATATGATGTTTTTATGACATATTGACATTGTTTCAACCTTCTTCAACTTCAGAATCATCAAGAATCCTAAGGATCTTCAGGATTTCTGAAGGTTTTGACTTAAATTTTTAAATTGAATTTAAATTATTTTTGTTTGTTGAAGAAGGAACAAACCTTGAACTATATATTTTTACTAATTATTATGTACTACTCATACACCGACCTCAGACTTCAACTGGGTGGGTGGCGTTTGCCTGTTAAAGGTTGTGTGAGGCTTCAGCCGAACTATTTTTATTGCTGTTTAACCGTTTAGCCATAAAAGGGGTGCTGCTAGAGATCTGAGCGAAATCACGTTAGATTTTTCTGAAATTTTGCACAGAGTAACTTCGATCGATATCAGCCCTGGAGCCAAAATTGCTAAGAACGCTATTCACTTTGAGGGTACCCCCTACCCCCCCAAAATCGGTCTACTTTTGATTTTTTTCTGATTTTCGGGTTTTTGCTCACGGCCACCCCAAAAATTTTTGAAAGTGCGGGATATATTATATGCATAATAAAGTCCGATCGATGGTCAATTTACTCATGTAAAAATATTTAAGATTGGATAAAAACTGACCGAGCTATAGCCGGCCAAAGTAGGCCAACTTGACAAAATTTTGCAAATTTTTTGCGTTTTTTGGCTCTAGCCCATTCGATCTTGCGTTTTGGGCTTTTTGATCTTCAGATGAAATCTTCCTCTATTGTTGCTCGTTCGAATGAGCTATTAACATCCAAAATCCATGGACTGGAACTCTCAAACCAAAATTTCCCATTTTGCCTACTTTGCTGTTTTAGCCATTTTTGACCACTTTTAATCCATTTATCCAATATTGTGCAAAATCTATGTTGCGAAAAATTCTAATTTTAATATAATCTTAAATCGCATCAAAAATAGATGTTGTGTACAAATTTTCAAGTCGATATACCTAGAAGTTCCGGAGTTATTAGATGAACAATTTTTTTGCAGTTGGCTTAAAGATCACGCACTGACTAACTTTAGGCGTTAATAGCCGAATGAGTTTCAAAGATATTTAAATTCCGTTTGCATAGTTAGATGCATCAAAAATAGGGCCTTCGAATAATATATTGGATGTTAATATTTGACAAGTACAGCCGAGAAAAAAATTCTAAATCTAATAATTTCGATCACTTTTCGTAGAATTTAATCAATTGTCAGTGATGTTAGCTCAAATGCAATCAATTATATATACATAGAGAGGTCCAAATATATACAATATATATATATATATATATATAATATTCTTATTAAATAGAAATAAATTTAAGTTTTTTCAATAATTCATCATAGCATATCTTGTATTTTATTTATTGTTCTGACTAAACATAAAAATATACATGTATACATGTAATGTATATCGTATTATAATATATTGGTTTGGTGTTGATAAACTACTCAATTAGCCCAGGCGGTAATCACTATTGTTCTTTGTTTCTGGCGTCAGCTGCTATGGTGCACTAATTAATTAATTACCAGTCGTTTCACCGTGGGTAGGAAGCCTTAACCGCAAAACTTCGCTTTGAAGTACGGGCCACTGATTAATGCTTTGATGGCGGCCGCGCCTTTGAATAACTAGTATATAAGGCCCCTAAAATTTCAGTCAATCGCCTCATCGAGTGCCCAGAACAGCATGCCTAAGAAAGCTAAACGCAAATCTAGCACTGCTAAGTGCCCAACATGTGGTGGCTTTCTAAAGTCTGCTGAAGAGCCTTGCTCTAAATGTCGGAAATTTGAACTGCTGCCCAACAGTTCAAAAAGCAAAGTGGTTACTGATCAGCCTTGCAGATCAAATAGGGAGTTGGATTGTCCTTCGGGATTTGCAGGTACTGATCAGCCTTGCAGATCAAATAGCGAGTTGGATTGTCCTTCGGGGCTTACAGGTACTGATCAGCCTTGCAGATCAAATATGTTGGATTGTCCTACGGGATCTAATGACGAAATGATTGATGATTTAAATACGGCATTTATTGAAGATGTGCCTAGCACATCCGAAATAGTTTTTTCACATTGTGAAAACTGCCTAAGGGTTCCAACGGATGAATATCCATTAGACTTAACTGAAGTTGATCTATGCAACATGATACAGAGAAAGTTCTCTAACCTTATTCATTAAAACATGAATAGAGTTACAGTTTAGTAAACTGCTTTGCTTTGCACTGAGTGCCAAACATATCTAAGCTGTGGTGATAAAGGGCAGTGGGGTTGTGCATGGCCCTCATACATTTGCTATATTTTAGTAAATGGTACAAACAACACAAGGGAGTTTTGGGCTTGCTTGCCCTTAACATTACGGAAATCTTGGATTCTAATGAAATCTAAATTTCATATAGAATTCAAAAACTATGACGAAACAATGCCCAATGCTTATTTTATTGATATGACGCAAGTCATAATTGACGGAAAAGCAGTTATATCTGCAGGCAAATTAGTGAATTTGCGAAAATGGCTGAATGAACATCCTGTATGTTCTGTACGTTGCCCCTATGGGTGCAACGAATTTGTCGAAAAATGTGGCTCTGTGCCTTTTATAGTACTTTTGAAAAACTTATGCAATGGGATCCCAGATTTTGGGAAATTCGAAAATAGGCTTGTCGGAATCCGTCCTGATTTCTTGAAGGAGCAACAATTTTTAAATAAATGGCGAATAGGGCCGTGTGTAGCAATTGTACAAGAAAGGGGTCTTTGTCTATTAACGTGCAGAAATTGCGATGGTGGGCGAATGCAAGGCATGGTACACTTACCACCAAATCCCGTTTTGGGAAATTTGCCTCTACAGCATTCTGATAGATTAGCCCAAGCACGATTGATCCCCAGAGTTTATAAAAACACACGGTCCGGGACTACGTCCCACACTTATCAAATGTTGCGGGAAGAAGGCGGTTATTCTGGAATGTCTAGTTTCGCAATTTCTACAAATTCTGAATACTGGGGCGAAGGTGACGATGAAAGTTTTCGATATGAACGGGCGGAGGCCTTGATTTTAAATCATAGACCAGATGTTCGTGCATATTTTCGCAATCGAATTAATAGTGACTACAGATTAGGATTTTTCATGGAAATGGCAAGACACCGTGTGTCTTTGAAATGTCCGGTTGGATCTGAGAAAGCTGCAGCAGCAGCCGCATCAGGGACATATATTTCATTAAATGATGCTGTAGAAATGCGACGTTCTCAGCACTTAGAAAGCAGGGATAACACTGTAGATCATGCGATCAGGGATAACAGTGAATCAAATTTAGATCATGCGATCAGGGATAATTTGATATCGGAGCCTTTATGGCCAACAGTGCTTTGCACACTTCAAATAAGCGACGGGTATGGACATAAAGTCCATTTAGATCTGAATGTTTTTAATGGCGATTTTCGCCTGCTGTGGATTACTTGTAATATTGCTGCATTTTTTGGCAACATATGGCAAAAATTACATAATGTAGTGACTGAAACTCCTAATTGGCAAGGGAAACTACTACGCTATATAACTAAATTATTAGGCAACAATGTACGAGCACCTAGAAATCATCCTTACAAGCATTTCCTATCTAGAAATGAAATGCAAACTGCTCTCAGGGAAGCAGCAATAGGTGGTACAATTCAAGCTCAAGTAGCAAGCCTCTTTGCGTCACTACCTTGTGTACAGTCATATTTCGCAGTCAATATGCAAGATTTGATTGACTTTGTGTCAGAAACCAGGGATAACATCGTATTTATTTACAATACTGGTCGGCGGAGGTCTGCGCTAGATTTCCCACCAGAAATAATACGAAATGACGAAAAATGTGGCAACTTTGAGCTGCGGCACTTGTGTCACAGTGAACTGAACTTGAATGATTATGAAAAGTGGTCTGGGAAGTCAGCCATGCGCAATGGCGGACAATTATGCAAGTGGTTTATAGATTCTGTTCCAGGATCTACAGAAAAGGTAGAGCACTTTAGTGATGGCATTAAAAAGTGGCATTTGGCAGTATATTTTTACTGTCCAGATTATAATGTTGATGCATTGCGACAGTCTTTCTTACAGCAAATGGGTAATGAGATTAGAGCTGTGTGTGAAGAGCATGGGTTTCCGCTAACCAGGGATAACTCTCGCACAAAGTATAAATGTACAGCTTTGCAAAATGACCGTCTTTGCAATTTAGTTAGTAAGTGGAGATGCCCAGCTGTAGAACCATGCTCATCAGCATTATGTCGGCGACATGGGGAAGCCACCAGGGATAACACAAATACCTACCTTTCTGTTAGACCTCTGGGACGGGTCTTTGTTGAAGTGGAACCCAGTCCACCACCTTCTGATTCAGAATCTGATTCTGAAATTGTTGACGATCACAGGGATAACTTTGAAGGATTTATACCTTTCAGTGATAATGAGGATTTGGATTATGCAACCAATCCTGGCTTATATGGTGTGAATGAGCCTATAGCTACTTTAGGCAATGATTTCTTAGAAACTAACACAGCAGAACCGGAAACTAATTTTGAACCATTGTCGACACACGTACAACATGGTCACATACTGCTAAATAGGCAATGTGGTTTATTGCAGAGGTCAGGCCAACGGGTAAATGTTAATGCAACTAGTGAGAGATTCTTACAAAATATAGTTGCAAAGGGAAGCGCGATACCTTTGTTGTATCCTGAAGCTGGACTCTTCCCTAGTATTTGCTGGAAACAAAACCCGGATGGTTCTTATGTTGGGGCAATACCACAACCTTTATGGGGCGGGACTAAATCTAATAAGCAATATGGAATATGCAGTCTAAATGATCATGTACGTGCTAGATTAATGGATCATACAACATTAACTGGGACTGATCCCAACTACATTGCATTTGGTTTTGACATTTTGTCAAACATAGGATTGAGATACACTTGTTCCACGTCAGCTCGGAATCAAAGTTTTGAGCATTTATATAAAAGCGAATCGGGGGTGTCAAATCCTTTCAATGGCGCTGATAGTAGAGATAGGGTGAATGAAGTGGCGGCATTAATTGCCAGGAACAACGTAACATATTTTTACACTCATACCTGTAACCAGAGTGAGCACTACGGGGTCGCCCCCATTTATAATCAATGCCAAACTCTCATTGAAGAGGCATATGCATTTCCAGACGTGCAGAGGTCCCTTAGGCAATCGATCATGCCTCAGTTAACGAGGTCTTGGGAAAGGGCTGCCGTTTATCACATGGAATACATCCGGGATAGCATTGAAAAACCTTTAGGCGAAATTGTGCATTTATGGTACAGGTTTGAGTGGCAGACCAGTGTAGGTAACTTGCCACATATTCATGCTATCATCGTCACAAAGGATAGTACACATAGTCAGGTTGCTCAAAACCGCGTTTCCTGCTCACAACGGGACATGTTCTGTTTAGAACATTTTAATGCATGGGTAGACGAAGGTCTTATTACCAGTAATGACCAATTTCTTGACGCATATGAAAAAGCAGCAATCATTCAACAACATAGTTGTGAGAATTCCGGCTATCGTTGTCATAAACGGACAGTGAATGGGGAAAAAGTGTGTAGAGTGCCCAGACACATGCCGTCATCTGATTATTATGTGGAAGAAATAAATGTTAACCACACTGCAGACGCAATTGCAGTACTGAAAGCCATTGGGCTTACTGACGAAAAAGGAAATTTGAATAAAGAGATTTTGCCTGCAAAATGGCATTATCCAGCTCAGCCAAGGGAAAACTGGAGTCCATGTAATGCACGGTTGTTTGTTGCAACTCTGTCCAGCCAAAACCTACAGTTGACAGATGTGTGGCTTGAGTCACGATATATTGCAAAATATGTCGCTGGCTTTGATGAACAAGCTTTAGTTCATATTAAGAGCGGGGATAACCAAGATAAATTGGAAGTGGAGGCTGATGGATTGCACAACACTAAAATTACAGGGGCTCGAATGAATGCTCAAAAGGAATTGAATGAAAAAATGGAACGCGATCCATCTCGGGAAATGGCATCTTTGTTGCCCATCACAAAGATGTATTGGATGTCCTTGGGATTAGAAATAGTCCACCCAGGCGTCCAATTTATTAAAATCTCAACAGAAACAATTGAAATGAGACAGAAAAGTGTGCAGTTTGATTCGTCAGCTCACATTCTTACTGTCCAAGGTCTTATTGAGCCCGTCCGGGCCCGTCGGGATGTTCTGGCTTTGCCACAACATAGACAATTTACCGACAACCAAGTTTTGATTATAAAGGATCACCTAGCCAGCAGGGTGAAAATGGATAACGTGACACTTTTCTCAGTTAGACCTCCGGAATTATTGTTCATTGATAATCTTGCTGATTATCTGTGCTGGTTTGCTTTGGGGAACATGTCAAAATTCCGTACGGGGCAAGGTCTTTCTGTGCATGAAAAGTATCTAGACAGGGATATTCTGAAATGCGCGTGGATTGACGGGTGTGGGCGCGTCATACAAATTCGCCCCAGTGCTTTGGCAAAGTTTATAGAGTGTGTAGATTTTTCTCACACACCGCAAGCATTAGATATACTGCAATCTGGTCTACTAAATGATGATTATTTGCCCGCAGCAATACATAATAGGCATGGGGAACTATGGGCACGGTTTGTTTATCCTAATTGCGAGTATCCAACGGCTATTCCTATACCAGTATACTCAAACATTACACCGCTAAATCCCTTTAAGTTCCTAGTACATGTGGTATTAAGCATGGGCCGTTTTGAGACTGAGTTAGACCTTTTTGCAGTACCTTCATTAAGACATAGCTTTGTCAAAGCCAAATTAATCAGGGATAACGCTACTATTGATGATGTTCATGCATTACTTAAACGTTATGTACTTGAACAATTGATGTACCTGCCAGGAGGTACCAAAATGTTTGACCGCTTTTTGGGACTGGCATTTGATTCTATAAGGGATAACGTTATGAATGATCATGTACTTGTACATGAAACGCCGGCAGTGCTTTTACGCACTGTACAAAGTCAAGCTTCGGCTAGACTAAAGGAAGAGATACATCAAATGAAAGTTAAGCTAGTGGACGCTCTCTATGATGAGCAAATTGTTGGATTGCCTGATCATGATGCTTTGGTTAATGCCTCAGTTGAACAACCTGTACAGTGGGTTCCTCAAATACAGAGAGCCAGGGATCAAACACGGGATTCCTTTGAGGAACAAAGGTATGCACTGAACATTGCCATTGCAGCCATAGATCAGTTTTTGAATGGAAACGAAGCTTTTATTAAGCTTCCACTTTTGAATGGGCTGCCTGGCAGCGGAAAGACGCATGTCTTAAAACTAGCTTGCTTGTATGCAAGATCTCAAGGATTAAATGTACAGATTAGTAGCCTCCCATCGCAGCGGTCTTTGGCATTAGGGGGTGCTCATTTGCATCTTTTAGTGCCATTGCCAATTTTAAGTAAACAGCATTATAAAATTAATGTGGTGACTTGTGCTGAACGCACAATAAAGCGATTGAAGCATCGGCCAGATGCATGGAACAAGTTAAGACGAATTGACATGCTTGCTTTCGAGGAGATTGGGTTGCTCACAGCTGAGCATTTAGCAGCAGTCGATCTTGTCTTGCAACATGTCAGGGATAACCGCACACCTTTTGGTGGAATTTTACTTATGGCAAGTGGGGACTCTAAGCAGCTTAGTCCTATAAATGGTCAATCCATTTGGATGTCAACAAGCATGCTGACATTGTTTAGAGTCATTCAGTTTAATGGATCAGTTAGAGCAGCAGCTGATCAAGATCTACAGCTCATCAATGAGCTAGGACGAAAAACCGAAATTTCTCAACCTGAAATTAGTCTTTATCAGCAAATTGTTAACTCACGCTGCAATTTTGTTGATGACTGGTCTCAGGCACCCAGACTTAGCGTGAAAATATTCGGGAAAAGAAAAGCCTTGCAACAGGCTATTGAGCAGCATTATGCTGCAGTGCGCAGGGATAACAGCATTGATAAAGTTGAAATAAGAGCTGTTGATGAACACTCTTCTTCTGGTGGATTGCAATGGTCTTTGGCCAATGCATTTTCGATGCAGTCATTAAATTATCATGCTGAAGAACCAGAGGTTTTGCTCTTGTATAAGGGCGCATGTTTGCGGTTTACCACAAACAATAAAACGCAGGGATACAGTCACAATCAAGTATGCGTCGTGGAAAGCTTGCCTGGTGATGCTCGCAATCATACATCTTTTACAGCTTTTGTTGCTCCACCGGGAATTAAACAAATCCCAGGTAGAAATGACTTTGCTGCACAAGGTTGGAAACTGAAAAATATAGCGTGGCTTACAACTCCAATTGTACATTCAAACAGTCCTGGCATTTTATTTAAACGGCATCAGTATCCAGTTACCCATTATGGGGCTAGCACTATTCATCGTGCAATGGGGGATACTCTGCCTTTAGTGGCAACGCAGCTTTCGAGTGTACAAAAGGATTATGAGCTATGGGAAAAGCCTCAGTTGGTTGTGCTAATGTCACGGGTACGCTCACTGTCTGACATCACCTTTGTGGGAACAGAAACGACACTTTAGGTGTCATTAACAAATTATTGCAGCAACATCTACCTGGTGAAGAGTATATTGACGCAATGTTAAAACAAATTAGCCTGACTCGAAATAGTGAATATCAAGTTCCGGTAGTCAACAGAACTTTACACCCTTACAGGCCTAGGGATGTTGAACTACCTCACGAAAGGGATAACTACGTTGTAGTTTTTGTTTCAATGGATAGGAGAGAGATATTTTACATTGAGGCAACAAAATGTATTACCTCCTCCTTAGACAACATGAATAGGGGCGGTGGCCCACCTAGTACAGTGAAAGTATGGGCAGTTTATTGCTTCATTTCAGGATTTGGCACTATGGATTCTGCAGATAGTTTTGCAATGGAATTAAGGCAAATTGCACAACCTGTAAATGCTCAGCGTATGCAGGACTTTGCCTATCAGTTAGCAGAACGCCATAAAAATTCTGGAGGCAATAAACTATTATTTGTGATATGCAGCAAACTGCATTAATTGTGACGAAAAATATATTACATGCAAAGCAGGGATAGCATGCAGCCAGGGATAACTTATGCTTAGGCATGTTGGATTGAAAAACCAAAAATAGTTAAGGCAATATTAGTAGCATCTGCAAACACTATCAATGGTTAAATTGACGAAAGATGGATATGACGAAACTACCAAGGAAATAGTGAACTAAATATTTTGCGACTTTTAATTGCAAGTTTAGTTTTTCACAATTATTTCCTTCTGAAATAGGCATTTATGTCTATTAAGATTTTGCGCAGGGATAAGCAATTGATTTCAATTGTTTTTAATGCAGGGATAACATTTATTTACAGTTGGAAAAGGGATAACTTCGAGATGGGATCCCCTGTGACCTATTCGCGGGGATTCCGGATTATCAGGGATAGCACTGTTTTGCTATGTTTATTTTTTTCTAGACCCGCATTGCAAAATGTTAGATAACCAAAAATAAAAAATCAAAAAAACAAAAAAATAATTTTGTGCGCCAAAGAGGATAGGTCCGAGACACAAAAGTGTACACCTGCGCATGGGAACAAAATGTATAGCATTTTGGCTAAAGTCCTCTTATTTATTTTAGGTTGGCAAGAGTGTGATGTTCATAGCAGTTAGATGGAATCAATAGATCATGATAATCCCAAAGATCACTAAAGCCGGCCTCGTCCCGGCTTGGGATCTTTGGGACCCCAAGATGTTGGAAGTTAATGATGATTTCGGAATCCGTTTTTTTGACATAACATATATTATTTGTTGTTCTTTTTCTTACATGTAAGATATTTAATACTTATTCTTTAATTTTCACAAGTAAATTTTGGTTTGGTTTTTCAAAAAAATTTAGAAATTATTAATTTTTCTAAAACATGAATTAGATTGCGATGCATTTTTCGTGTAGGTATAGCTTAGTCTAGTAATAGAAAAGTTTTATTTTTGAATTGTTGACTAAATCTTTAATACTTTATTTTAAGAAATTAGCTATATACTATCCACCAATTTATGTTGATATCTGAAATACAAAAATGTGAAGATATTCGATTTTTCCTGAACTTTTTTCTTGCATTAAATAGTGCTTCAATTTTAACAAATTTGTAAGGAAACTTAAATTTCGTAGCTAAATGTTCATTTTGAAGTCCTTCTTTTTTATTCAAAAAATGTTTAATTGGCATCAAACAGTTTTTATTAAAAACGGCTTTTCATGTAAAAATGTTATTAAAAACTCAGGATTCATTTCTCGTTAAAAATTTAGTAAAATTTTCACTACAATCCACTTTCAAATTGAGACTATTTTCTTACATTATTCAGAATAAGAACTTTGCTACTAAATAACATATTTGTAAATAATAAATATTTCTATATTATAGCTAATAATATATATTATTATATAACGTTTTTCATTGTTAAAATCATTTACCTCGCTTGAAGCAGATGCTTACATATTAAATTTTACAAAAATACCAGTTTCAGCAGTTAATATAAATGTATACAATTACAAAAATTACTTCAATTTATATCATCTTTATGCAACTGCGAACAGGTTTCACAGTAAACAAATTGAAATTTCGTTTATGCCTTTGACTGACAGCAAATTCTATAAAAATGATAAAATTAATTAGCTTCATAAAATTACAATTCGAATTACTAAATATAATTAGTCAACTTATACTCTTACAAATGTTATGTATACATATACAGCTATGACTTAGAAATATTTTATTCTGTATTTCGTAAAGTATACAATTGGCGAATTCTAAAATAAGAAGTTTTATATAATTATTAATACTTAGCATATTATTGAAACTAATTCAAAGATGTGTTTTATTTTATCCACATTTAAAATTTACAGAAATAATATGCACACGAAATTTATTATTATATACAAAAAGATATAATATAAACTAGAAATATAAAAATTATATATATATATATATATAAGAATATTTTTAAGTGAATTTTATTCAGATCATAGATGAAGATTAGATATTGAACTATTAAGAACAGTTATTTATGAAATTTTGTATAAGTAAGTACATTCCTTACGAAAATTGTAGTTTCATGATAAACAGAATTTTATATTAAAATGATTTTCATCCTAAAATGATAGTAAACTATGAAAATTGTAGATGGCATACATTAACGTTAAGATCAGACAATAGAATTATTATTTCTTAATAAAATCAATCAAATTACACTTTTTGTAACCTAACATATGCATTTGATTGAAAACAGACCGATATTTCTATGATCGTAATTCGCCCGGGACGGGATGCGGCAGGACTGTGACACAGAAAATGTCCTGCTTTTATTATTTATACAAGCATTGTATGCTGTAACTTAACAAACAAAAAAAAGATGTGTTAATGTGACATATAAATGTTTAAAAATTTTTACAATCTGATCAAATTTGAGCATATGGGGTCATCCAAAAAACGTTTATTAAGGTCAAAAAATTACTAAAATACAGAATTTCGACGGTTTTTGTTAAATTACTCTGACAAATCGAGCTCTATCAATTTCTGATATTTAAATATTATCCGCAAAACATATTGAGATTTCGAAATTTGCTTGTTGCATCTTAATACAATCAAAATTCATAAAAGGCGACCGTACTTTGTAAGCCATTTTCGTATAACATAGACCAATTTGAGGGAATTTTGAAGATCAATAATTTTTTTTATAAAAAATACTAATGTTATAGTCTCTAACAATGCTTTTTTGACTAGTACGGAATGAGTATTATATAAAAAAAAATTGTTGTTTTAATTCTATCAATAGTTCTTGAGTAATATCATTATGATCTTCAAGAATAAGTGCAATAATATGGAATTAGTTTAGAGTAGAGTGGTGTAAAACGTTAGAATGATTTCTCTTTCTGCATGAAGTAATTAATGTGGATCAAGTAAATAAATGCTAAAGAGATTCTAAAATAATAATTCTATCAAAAATCTATCCCAAGATCTTCATCATCATTGTGATGTTAGAACACAATGGATGTTCACTTTCAAAACTATCTCCATTCATAAAAATAATGTTTCTATGACATGCAGATCATATTTCAACCTTTTCCAACTTCATAATTCCTTACATGTTTAAAATCCCCAATGTTCCTGAAGTTTATACTAAAATTTTCATAACTAATTTTTGAATATAATAGTTTACTAAGTACTAATTTTTCAGAACGTAAATAAGAAAACGAAATATCTTTGAAATATTAATTCAACTTACCCATATACTCACATACATATACATACACACACCGTAGGTACTAACACAAATACACCCAGCGGAGTTCAACTGGGTGGGTGGCGTTCTACGCATATTTACTATGTGAGCCGTTAGGCGAACATCCTAGACGCTGTTTTAACGGTTGTCACAACTAGGGGGGGTTCTGGTCCAGTTTTTGCAAAAGGTGTTGAATTTTTTTTATTTTTTGCACATGCATACTTTGACCCTTTTTAGGAAACCTATTAAATTTGCTAAGGACGCTATTCACTTTGAGGGGGTCTACTGGCCCCTCCAATTGGGTCAGTTTGAAGCCATTACGTCATCACTTGACTGTGAAAAATTCGACTTCAAAATCTCTGGCTAGAATGGGCCAATTTTCATTTTTCTTTTTACTAGCGACCTTAGATTTGTAAGTTCTAAAAGAATATAAAGTCAGAATTGAAAAAAGGCTTTTGGAAAGCCCAAAATAGGCATCAAAAGTAGGCAAACAATTTTCAAAATTTTCCATATTTGTTTGAATTTATTTGCAATGGCTATGGCAGCTTTGAGGTCTAAACCAATGACAACACCTTCGGAAGACCTCAATCTACAATAACAAATTAAAAGTTTTCAAACTTTCTCAAAACTTTGGGCAAACTGGCACAAAAACTTTTAAAATGCCAAATTCAATATATCTCTTTCATTATTTAAACATTTTTAATGCATTTTTCCAATAGCATGCCAATATGAAATATATTGACGAACATGTAAATATAAATATATTCTTGAATAGCTTCAGAATTACATGCTCTGGACAAATTTGTAATTGCAATTCCTTGAATTATACAGTGATTCGATCAACAATTTTTCGGAATTATTGGATTAACATAATTCACTGTCAAACTTCATGCGACAATGCAGAAAAAATCATAAATATGCACTGCTAAAATTGCGGGTAAACTTTTAAAATGAATTTCGCGAAAGTTTAGTCAATGTTTAACATTGAATTTCTCTGTCAATTCTTAACGGATTTTAATAATTTTTTTTGCATTCGATGGCTAATGATCTCCTCTTTCTAAATCTATTTTAACTATTACTGCGCGATAGTAACATTTTACGAAATAAGCAATAAACGTACAAATTTCGCACTTTTGCAAAATTAACAAAAATAAAATATATATTTGTAACAATTATTTTTACCTAAGTTTTATTATTTATTATAAATTTAGTCATTAATATAAAAACTAAGATATTTACTGATCACTACATGCATTAAATATGTTTTATAAATATCTAATAGCACAGTATAGCAGAAGAATTAAAACGAAATATTACAATCACGCGTCATTTTAATTTATCATTTATCTGCATAGATAGGATGCTAGTAGAGTATTTATGCTGCTTGTACTTAATATATAATTAGTTTTCCAAAGTAAAATGTATGTGAATAGGTATGAAATTTGACTTTAGCAGGGAGATAAGATAAAATATTCAAAGTTGCTTACTTTCAAAAGAAAATGTAAACATTCAAGCTTTTTTCTTCTGATACCTCCCAATCATGGGAGGAATCAGATGAAAAAAGGTCACATATATCAAAAAATTAAGACCAACTTTATATAGAATGGAGATACATCATTTGCAGATTGTAATAGGTTAGCAAAGGGTTATTTAATATAATTATAATAATATTTGAAATTGATAAAATAATTAGAAATTTGAAACTTCTATATATAAATAAAACATTATGAAAACATACTACTCAATATCAATATAACTTTGAATATAACAATTAGTTTATAGTAGCATTCCACAATATGCGCAACAATACATATTACAATATATTTCAGAATCCATTTCTGCAGAAATATAGCTGCGTAGATTGGATTTCTATCGTAGCTACAGCAACACAAATCACATGAATCAATGCAATTTGCTGATGGATAAGACAACAAAATAAATACAAAGAAGGAAGGGTACACGCAAGGGCGTGCAGTCTGGGTGGGCGCGCTTCATCGCATAATAATATGTGAGCTTAGAAGAAAAAACTAGACGCTGTTTTAACGGTTGTCATTAGAAGGGGTGGCTCTGAACCAACTTTTGCAAATTTTTTACGTTTTTTGGCTCTAGCCCATTCGATCTTGCGTTTTGGGCTTTTTGACCTTCAGATGAAATCTTCCTCTAGTTTTGAGGGGGTCGAATGAGCTCTCCAAATGGAAAATCCATGGACTCAAACTCCCATACTAAAATTTCCCATTTTGCCTACTTTGCTGTTTTTTAGCCGTTTTTGACCAATTTTTATGGATTTAACCAATATTGTGCAAAATCATTGTTGCGAAAAATTTTAATTTTAACATATTCTTGAATCGCATCAGAAATAGATGTTGTGTACAAATTTTCAAGTCGATATACCTTGAAGTTCTTTAGTTATTAGATCAACAATTTTTAAACAGATGGCTAAAAAATCACGCACTGACTAACTTTAGGCGTCAATAGCTCAATGAGTTTTAAACATATTTACAATCTGTTTTCATAGTTAGATGCAACAAAACTAGGGCTTTCGAATGGTATATAGGATGTAAATATTTGACATATACAGGCTGAGAAAAAATTTTTTAAATGTAAAAAGTACAATCACTTTTCGTAGAATTTCAACAAATGTCAGAGATGTTAGCTCAATTGAAAGCAATAATATGTACAGAGAGGTCCGAATACTTAATAGTGCACTTCTATAGTAGTAGTTACACATGATATCAAATTTTTAACTTCATTTGGACAAGGGTTCTTGAGATATCCTCAATATATGCATTATATATATATATAAGCTAGTGGGGCAATTTGTTTAAACATTAGAAACAGCAGCCTTTCTTCCTTTGAGACCCCCGGAGGGGTGGATCAAGTGAAGAAAGGCAATCGAAAACCAAATTCCAATAAGCCTCCCCGATCCTATCCCAAGAACCTCAACATCATTGTGATGTTGTACCACTATTAAAATTCACTTTCTAACTTAAATCCAATTACTAATACAATGTTTTTATGATATATTGACATTGTTTCAACCTTTTTAGCCTTCAGAATCATCAAGAATCCTAAGGATCTTCAGGATTTCTGAAGGTTTTCACTTTCAAATTTATATTGAAATTAAATTATTTTGGTTTGTTGTGTACTAACAAACCTTGAACTATTTTTTTTTACAAATTACATTATTTGCTCATACACCGACCTCAGACTTCAACTGGGTGGGTGGCGTTTGCCTGTTAAAGTGGTGTGAGGCTTCAGCCGAACTGTTTCTAATTGCTGTTTCACCGTTCAACGTTAAAAGGGGGGGGTCTTTACTAGAATTTAAAATCACGCTTAGAATTTTCTGAAATTTTGCACAGAGTAACTTCGATCGATATCAGCCCTGGAGCCAAAATTGCTAAGGACGCTATTCACTTTGAGGGTACCCCCTACCCCCCCAAAATCGGTCTACTTTTGATTTTTTGCTGATTTTCGGGTTTTTGCTTACGAACCTATAAAAAATTTTTGAAAGTGCGGGATATATTACATGCATAATAAAGTTCGATCGATGCTCTATTTACTCATGTAAAAATATTTAGGATTGGATAAAAACTAACTGAGCTATAGCCGGCCAAAGTAGGCCAACTCGACAAAATTTTGCAAATTTTTTTCGTTTTTTGGCTTTTTGACCTTCAGATGAAATCTTCCTCTAGTGTTGCTCGTTCGAATGAGCTATCAACATCTAAAATCCATGGACTCGAACTCCCATACCAAAATTTCCCATTTTGCCTACTTTGCTGTTTTTTGGCCGTTTTTGACCAATTTTGATGCAATTATCCAATATTGTGCAAAATCTTTGTTGCGAAAAATTCTAATTTTAATATATTCTTGAATCGCATCAGAAATAGATGTTGTGTACAAATTTTCAAGTCGATATACCTTAAAGTTTCGGAGTTATTAGATGAACAATTTTTTCACAGATGGCTAAAAAATCACGCACTGACCAAATTTAGGCGTTAATAGCTCAATGAGTTTTGAACATATTTACATTCTGTTTTCATAGTTAGATGCATCAGAAATAGGGCTTTCGAATGATATATTGAATGTTAATATCTGACATGTACAGCCGAGAAAAAAATTTTAAATCTAAAAATTACGATCGCTTTTCGTGGAATTTAAGCAAATGGCAGAGCTGTTAGCTCAAATGAAAGCAATTATATATACATAGAGAGGTCCAAATATATACATTATATATATATATATATATAAAGAATATTTTTATTAAATAGAAATAAATTTAAGTTTTTTCAATAATTCATCATAGTATATCTTGTATTTTATTTATTGTTCTGACTAAACATAAAAATATACATGTATACATGTAATGTATATCGTATTATAATATATTGGTTTGGTGTTGATAAACTACTAAATTAAGTCCTAGGAGAATCACTATTGTTCTTTGTTTCTGGAGACAGCCGCCATTGCGGACCAAATTACACTAATTATCACCGCTGGGAGACCGCACCAAAATTGAGCTTTGAAATGCCGCACACTGATTAACGCTGCGTGATTTGTTTTTCATGGCGGCCGCGCCTTTGAATAACTAGTATATAAGGCCTCTAAAATTTCAGTCAATTGCCTCATCGAGTGCCCAGAACAGCATGCCTAAGAAAGCTAAACGCAAATCTAGCACTGCTAAGTGCCCAACATGTGGTGGCTTTCTAAAGTCTGCTGAAGAGCCTTGCTCTAAATGTCGGAAATTTGAACTGCTGCCCAACAGTTCAAAACGCGAAGTGGTTACTGATCAGCCTTGCAGATCAAATATGTTGGATTGTCCTTCGGGATTAAATGAAATACAGGTACTGATCAGCCTTGCAGATCAAATGCGTTGGATTGTCCTTCGGGGCTTACAGGTACTGATCAGCCTTGCAGATCAAATATGTTGGATTGTCCTACGGGATCTAATGACGAAATGATTGATGATCTAAATACGGCATTTATTGAAGATGTGTCTGGCACATCAGAAATATATTTCTCACATTGTGAAAATTGCTATCGGGTATCCACGGATGCATATCCGTTGGATTTGAATGAATCGTGAGTCTCTCAGATATGGTTCAGAGAAAATTCTCTAACCTTAAATTTTTTGTTAGACAAAATCGATTCTATTCTGAAAGTGCTTTACTTTGCAGTGATTGCAAAGATTATCTCAGCCAAAGGAATAAAGAACAGTGGGTTAGTGCATGGCCCTCATACATTTGCTATATTTTAGTAAATGGCTGTTGTAACGCAAGGCAGTTTTGGGCTTGCTTGCCCTTAACATTAAGGAAATCTTGGGTTCTATGAAATCTAAATTTCATATAGAATTCCATCAATTTGACGAAAATATGCCCAATGCTTACTTTATTGATATGACGCAAGTCATAAATAATATGAAATCGATTATATCAGAAGGCAAATTAGTAAATTTGCGAAATTGGTTGAATGAACATCCTGTATGTTCTGTACGTTGCCCCTATGGGTGCAACGAATTTGTCGAAAAATGTGGCTCTGTGCCTTTCATAGTACTTTTGAAAAACTTGTGCAATGGGATCCCAGATTTTGGGAAATTCGAAAATAGGCTTGTCGATCACTTTTCGTAGAATTTAATCAATTGTCAGTGATGTTAGCTCAAATGCAATCAATTATATATACATAGAGAGGTCCAAATATATACATTATATATATATATATATAAATAATATTCTTATTAAATAGAAATAAATTTAAGTTTTTTCAATAATTCATCATAGCATATCTTGTATTTTATTT
The DNA here is from genome assembly GCA_900660155.1 of Hofstenia miamia. Classification (NCBI taxonomy): domain Eukaryota; kingdom Metazoa; phylum Xenacoelomorpha; order Acoela; family Hofsteniidae; genus Hofstenia; species Hofstenia miamia. Next base: position 15,067 of record CABFPE010001306.1, on the reverse strand, counting down.
ATTGTTCTGACTAAACATAAAAATATACATGTATACATGTAATGTATATCGTATTATAATATATTGGTTTGGTGTTGATAAACTACTCAATTAGCCCAGGCGGTAATCACTATTGTTCTTTGTTTCTGGCGTCAGCTGCTACGGTGCACTAATTAATTAATTACCAGTCGTTTCACCGTGGGTAGGAAGCCTTAACCGCAAAACTTCGCTTTGAAGTACGGGCCACTGATTAATGCTTTGATGGCGGCCGCGCCTTTGAATAACTAGTATATAAGGCCCCTAAAATTTCAGTCAATCGCCTCATCGAGTGCCCAGAACAGCATGCCTAAGAAAGCTAAACGCAAATCTAGCACTGCTAAGTGCCCAACATGTGGTGGCTTTCTAAAGTCTGCTGAAGAGCCTTGCTCTAAATGTCGGAAATTTGAACTGCTGCCCAACAGTTGGATTGTCCTTCGGGGCTTACAGGTACTGATCAGCCTTGCAGATCAAATAGAGAGTTGGATTGTCCTTCGGGATTAAGAAATACAGGTACTGATCAGCCTTGCAGATCAAATATGTTGGATTGTCCTACGGGATCTAATGACGAAATGATTGATGATTTAAATACGGCATTTATTGAAGATGTGCCTGGCACATCAGAATTAGTATTTTCACATTGTGAAAGTTGTCTAAGAGTTTCAACGGATGAATATCCATTGGATTTAACTGACACTGATCTTGGTAGAATGTTTCACAAGAAATTTACACGTTTAAATTTCACATATCGTGGTGGTAGCTATTCTCACGGGAACGCTTTACTTTGCAATGACTGCAAAAAATATCTAAGTGAAAGGGATAACGGACAATGGGTTAGTGCATGGCCCTCATACATTTGCTATATTTTAGTAAATGGTTGTTGTAACGCAAGGCAGTTTTGGGCTTGCTTGCCCTTAACATTAAGGAAATCTTGGGTTCTAATGAAATCTAAATTTCATATAGAATTCCATCAATTTGACGAAAATATGCCCAATGCTAACTTTATTGATATGACGCAAGTCATAAATAATATGAAATCGATTATATCAGAAGGCAAATTAGTAAATTTGCGAAATTGGTTGAATGAACATCCTGTATGTTCTGTACGTTGCCCCTATGGGTGCAACGAATTTGTCGAAAAATGTGGCTCTGTGCCTTTTATAGTACTTTTGAAAAACTTATGCAATGGGATCCCAGATTTTGGGAAATTCGAAAATAGGCTTGTCGGAATCCGTCCTGATTTCTTGAAGGAGCAACAATTTTTAAATAAATGGCGAATAGGGCCGTGTGTAGCAATTGTACAAGAAAGGGGTCTTTGTCTATTAACGTGCAGAAATTGCGATGGTGGGCGAATGCAAGGCATGGTACACTTACCACCAAATCCCGTTTTGGGAAATTTGCCTCTACAGCATTCTGATAGATTAGCCCAAGCACGATTGATCCCCAGAGTTTATAAAAACACACGGTCCGGGACTACGTCCCACACTTATCAAATGTTGCGGGAAGAAGGCGGTTATTCTGGAATGTCTAGTTTCGCAATTTCTACAAATTCTGAATACTGGGGCGAAGGTGACGATGAAAGTTTTCGATATGAACGGGCGGAGGCCTTGATTTTAAATCATAGACCAGATGTTCGTGCATATTTTCGCAATCGAATTAATAGTGACTACAGATTAGGATTTTTCATGGAAATGGCAAGACACCGTGTGTCTTTGAAATGTCCGGTTGGATCTGAGAAAGCTGCAGCAGCAGCCGCATCAGGGACATATATTTCATTAAATGATGCTGTAGAAATGCGACGTTCTCAGCACTTAGAAAGCAGGGATAACACTGTAGATCATGCGATCAGGGATAACAGTGAATCAAATTTAGATCATGCGATCAGGGATAATTTGATATCGGAGCCTTTATGGCCAACAGTGCTTTGCACACTTCAAATAAGCGACGGGTATGGACATAAAGTCCATTTAGATCTGAATGTTTTTAATGGCGATTTTCGCCTGCTGTGGATTACTTGTAATATTGCTGCATTTTTTGGCAACATATGGCAAAAATTACATAATGTAGTGACTGAAACTCCTAATTGGCAAGGGAAACTACTACGCTATATAACTAAATTATTAGGCAACAATGTACGAGCACCTAGAAATCATCCTTACAAGCATTTCCTATCTAGAAATGAAATGCAAACTGCTCTCAGGGAAGCAGCAATAGGTGGTACAATTCAAGCTCAAGTAGCAAGCCTCTTTGCGTCACTACCTTGTGTACAGTCATATTTCGCAGTCAATATGCAAGATTTGATTGACTTTGTGTCAGAAACCAGGGATAACATCGTATTTATTTACAATACTGGTCGGCGGAGGTCTGCGCTAGATTTCCCACCAGAAATAATACGAAATGACGAAAAATGTGGCAACTTTGAGCTGCGGCACTTGTGTCACAGTGAACTGAACTTGAATGATTATGAAAAGTGGTCTGGGAAGTCAGCCATGCGCAATGGCGGACAATTATGCAAGTGGTTTATAGATTCTGTTCCAGGATCTACAGAAAAGGTAGAGCACTTTAGTGACGGAATTAATAAGTGGCATTTGGCAGTATATTTTTACTGTCCAGATTTTAATGTTGATGCATTGCGACAGTCTTTCTTACAGCAAATGGGCAATGAGATTAGAGCTGTGTGTGAAGAGCATGGGTTTCCGCTAACCAGGGATAACTCTCGCACAAAGTATAAATGTACAGCTTTGCAAAATGACCGTCTTTGCAATTTAGTTAGTAAGTGGAGATGCCCAGCTGTAGAACCATGCTCATCAGCATTATGTCGGCGACATGGGGAAGCCACCAGGGATAACACAAATACTTACCTTTCTGTTAGACCTCTGGGACGGGTCTTTGTTGAAGTGGAACCCAGTCCACCACCTTCTGATTCAGAATCTGATTCTGAAATTGTTGACGATCACAGGGATAACTTTGAAGGATTTATACCTTTCAGTGATAATGAGGATTTGGATTATGCAACCAATCCTGGCTTATATGGTGTGAATGAGCCTATAGCTACTTTAGGCAATGATTTCTTAGAAACTAACACAGCAGAACCGGAAACTAATTTTGAACCATTGTCGACACACGTACAACATGGTCACATACTGCTAAATAGGCAATGTGGTTTATTGCAGAGGTCAGGCCAACGGGTAAATGTTAATGCAACTAGTGAGAGATTCTTGCAAAATATAGTTGCAAAGGGAAGCGCGATACCTTTGTTGTATCCTGAAGCTGGACTCTTCCCTAGTATTTGCTGGAAACAAAACCCGGATGGTTCATATGTTGGGGCAATACCACAACCTTTATGGGGCGGGCATAATTCTAATAAGGAATGTGGAATATGCATGTATCATTCATCATGTACGTGCTAGATTAATGGATCATACAACATTAACTGGGACTGATCCCAACTACATTGCATTTGGTTTTGACATTTTGTCAAACATAGGATTGAGATACACTTGTTCCACGTCAGCTCGGAATCAAAGTTTTGAGCATTTATATAAAAGCGAATCGGGGGTGTCAAATCCTTTCAATGGCGCTGATAGTAGAGATAGGGTGAATGAAGTGGCGGCATTAATTGCCAGGAACAACGTAACATATTTTTACACTCATACCTGTAACCAGAGTGAGCACTACGGGGTCGCCCCCATTTATAATCAATGCCAAACTCTCATTGAAGAGGCATATGCATTTCCAGACGTGCAGAGGTCCCTTAGGCAATCGATCATGCCTCAGTTAACGAGGTCTTGGGAAAGGGCTGCCGTTTATCACATGGAATACATCCGGGATAGCATTGAAAAACCTTTAGGCGAAATTGTGCATTTATGGTACAGGTTTGAGTGGCAGACCAGTGTAGGTAACTTGCCACATATTCATGCTATCATCGTCACAAAGGATAGTACACATAGTCAGGTTGCTCAAAACCGCGTTTCCTGCTCACAACGGGACATGTTCTGTTTAGAACATTTTAATGCATGGGTAGACGAAGGTCTTATTACCAGTAATGACCAATTTCTTGACGCATATGAAAAAGCAGCAATCATTCAACAACATAGTTGTGAGAATTCCGGCTATCGTTGTCATAAACGGACAGTGAATGGGGAAAAAGTGTGTAGAGTGCCCAGACACATGCCGTCATCTGATTATTATGTGGAAGAAATAAATGTTAACCACACTGCAGACGCAATTGCAGTACTGAAAGCCATTGGGCTTACTGACGAAAAAGGAAATTTGAATAAAGAGATTTTGCCTGCAAAATGGCATTATCCAGCTCAGCCAAGGGAAAACTGGAGTCCATGTAATGCACGGTTGTTTGTTGCAACTCTGTCCAGCCAAAACCTACAATTGACAGATGTGTGGCTTGAGTCACGATATATTGCAAAATATGTCGCTGGCTTTGATGAACAAGCTTTAGTTCATATTAAGAGCGGGGATAACCAAGATAAATTGGAAGTGGAGGCTGATGGATTGCACAACACTAAAATTACAGGGGCTCGAATGAATGCTCAAAAGGAATTGAATGAAAAAATGGAACGCGATCCATCTCGGGAAATGGCATCTTTGTTGCCCATCACAAAGATGTATTGGATGTCCTTGGGATTAGAAATAGTCCACCCAGGTGTCCAATTTATTAGAATCTCAACAGAAACAATTGAAATGAGACAGAAAAGTGTGCAGTTTGATTCGTCAGCTCACATTCTTACTGTCCAAGGTCTTATTGAGCCCGTCCGGGCCCGTCGGGATGTTCTGGCTTTGCCACAACATAGACAATTTACCGACAACCAAGTTTTGATTATAAAGGATCACCTAGCCAGCAGGGTGAAAATGGATAACGTGACGCTTTTCTCAGTTAGACCTCCGGAATTATTGTTCATTGATAATCTTGCTGATTATCTGTGCTGGTTTGCTTTGGGGAACATGTCAAAATTCCGTACGGGGCAAGGTCTTTCTGTGCATGAAAAGTATCTAGACAGGGATATTCTGAAATGCGCGTGGATTGACGGGTGTGGGCGCGTCATACAAATTCGCCCCAGTGCTTTGGCAAAGTTTATGGAGTGTGTAGATTTTTCTCACACACCGCAAGCATTAGATATACTGCAATCTGGTCTACTAAATGATGATTATTTGCCCGCAGCAATACATAATAGGCATGGGGAACTATGGGCACGGTTTGTTTATCCTAATTGCGAGTATCCAACGGCTATTCCTATACCAGTATACTCAAACATTACACCGCTAAATCCCTTTAAGTTCCTAGTACATGTGGTATTAAGCATGGGCCGTTTTGAGACTGAGTTAGACCTTTTTGCAGTACCTTCATTAAGACATAGCTTTGTCAAAGCCAAATTAATCAGGGATAACGCTACTATTGATGATGTTCATGCATTACTTAAACGTTATGTACTTAAACAATTAATGTATTTGCCAGGAGGTACCAAAATGTTTGACCGCTTTTTGGGACTGGCATTTGATTCTATAAGGGATAACGTTATGAATGATCATGTACTTGTACATGAAACGCCGGCAGTGCTTTTACGCACTGTACAAAGTCAAGCTTCGGCTAGACTAAAGGAAGAGATACATCAAATGAAAGTCAAGCTAGTGGACGCTCTCTATGATGAGCAAATTGTTGGATTGCCTGATCATGATGCTTTGGTTAATGCCTCAGTTGAACAACCTGTACAGTGGGTTCCTCAAATACAGAGAGCCAGGGATCAAACACGGGATTCCTTTGAGGAACAAAGGTATGCACTGAACATTGCCATTGCAGCCATAGATCAGTTTTTGAATGGAAACGAAGCTTTTATTAAGCTTCCACTTTTGAATGGGCTGCCTGGCAGCGGAAAGACGCATGTGTTAACACTAGCTTGCTTGTATGCAAGATCTCAAGGATTGAATGTTCAGATTACTAGCCTCCCATCGCAGCGGTCTTTGGCATTAGGGGGTGCTCATTTGCATCTTTTAGTGCCATTGCCAATTTTAAGTAAGCAGCATTATAAAATAAATGTGGTGACTTGTGCTGAACGCACAATAAAGCGATTGAAGCATCGGCCAGATGCATGGAACAAGTTAAGACGAATTGACATGCTTGCTTTCGAGGAGATTGGGTTGCTCACAGCTGAGCATTTAGCAGCAGTCGATCTTGTCTTGCAACATGTCAGGGATAACCGCACACCTTTTGGTGGAATTTTACTTATGGCAAGTGGGGACTCTAAGCAGCTTAGTCCTATAAATGGTCAATCCATTTGGATGTCAACAAGCATGCTGACATTGTTTAGAGTCATTCAGTTTAATGGATCAGTTAGAGCAGCAGCTGATCAAGATCTACAGCTCATCAATGAGCTAGGACGAAAAACCGAAATTTCTCAACCTGAAATTAGTCTTTATCAGCAAATTGTTAACTCACGCTGCAATTTTGTTGATGATTGGTCTCAGGTGCCCAGACTTAGCGTGAAAATATTTGGGAAAAGAAAAGCCTTGCAACAGGCTATTGAGCAGCATTATGCTGCAGTGCGCAGGGATAACAGCATTGATAAAGTTGAAATAAGAGCTGTTGATGAACACTCTTCTTCTGGTGGATTGCAATGGTCTTTGGCTAATGCATTTTCGATTAAAACACTGAATTACTTTGCTGAAGAACCTGAGGTTCTGCTCTTATATAAGGGCGCTTGTTTAAGATTTACCACAAATAATCGAATTCATGGTTATTCACATAACCAAATTTGCGTAGTGGACTCTTTGCCAGGTGATGTTGCTAACCACTCACCTTTTTTTGCTTTTGTTGCTCCACCTGGGGTGAAACGTATCCCTGACAACAATGATTTTATAGCACACGGTTGGAAACGTAGGGGCATTAATTGGCTTAGTACTCCTTTAGTTCATACAAGTCAAAATAGGACATTATTTAAACGGCATCAATATCCAGTCACCCAATATGGGGCCAGCACCATTCATCGTGCGATGGGAGACACAATTCCCATGGTGGCCACACAATTGTCCTCAGTCAACAAAGACTATGAACTTTGGGAAAAGCCACAGTTGGTTGTGCTAATGTCACGGGTACGCTCACTGTCTGACATCACCTTTGTGGGTAACAGAAACGACACTTTAGGTGTCATTAACAAATTATTGCAGCAACATCTACCTGGTGAAGAGTATATTGACGCAATGTTAAAACAAATTAGCCTGACTCGAAATAGTGGATTTGAAGTTCCGGTAGTCAACAGAACTTTACACCCTTATCGGCCTAGGGATGTTGAACTACCTCGCGACAGGGATAACTACGTTGTAGTTTTTGTATCGATGGACAGGAGAGAGATCTTTTACATTGAGGCAACAAAATGTATTACCTCCTCCTTAGACAACATGAATAGGGGCGGTGGCCCACCTAGTATGGTGAAAGTATGGGCAGTTTATTGCTTCATTTCAGGATTTGGCACTATGGATTCTGCAGATAGTTTTGCAATGGAATTAAGGCAAATTGCACAACCTGTAAATGCTCAGCGTATGCAGGACTTTGCCTATCAGTTAGCAGAACGCCATAAAAATTCTGGAGGCAATAAACTATTATTTGTGATATGCAGCAAACTGCATTAATTGTGACGAAAAATATATTACATGCAAAGCAGGGATAGCATGCAGCCAGGGATAACTTATGCTTAGGCATGTTGGATTGAAAAACCAAAAATAGTTAAGGCAATATTAGTAGCATCTGCAAACACTATCAATGGTTAAATTGACGAAAGATGGATATGACGAAACTACCAAGGAAATAGTGAACTAAATATTTTGCGACTTTTAATTGCAAGTTTAGTTTTTCACAATTATTTCCTTCTGAAATAGGCATTTATGTCTATTAAGATTTTGCGCAGGGATAAGCAATTGATTTCAATTGTTTTTAATGCAGGGATAACATTTATTTACAGTTGGAAAAGGGATAACTTCGAGATGGGATCCCCTGTGACCTATTCGCGGGGATTCCGGATTATCAGGGATAGCACTGTTTTGCTATGTTTATTTTTTTCTAGACCCGCATTGCAAAATGTTAGATAACCAAAAATAAAAAATCAAAAAAACAAAAAAATAATTTTGTGCGCCAAAGAGGATAGGTCCGAGACACAAAAGTGTACACCTGCGCATGGGAACAAAATGTATAGCATTTTGGCTAAAGTCCTCTTATTTATTTTAGGTTGGCAAGAGTGTGATGTTCATAGCAGTTAGATGGAATCAATAGATCATGATAATCCCAAAGATCACTAAAGCCGGCCTCGTCCCGGCTTGGGATCTTTGGGACCCCAAGATGTTGGAAGTTAATGATGATTTCGGAATCCGTTTTTTTGACATAACATATATTATTTGTTGTTCTTTTTCTTACATGTAAGATATTTAATACTTATTCTTTAATTTTCACAAGTAAATTTTGGTTTGGTTTTTCAAAAAAATTTAGAAATTATTAATTTTTCTAAAACATGAATTAGATTGCGATGCATTTTTCGTGTAGGTATAGCTTAGTCTAGTAATAGAAAAGTTTTATTTTTGAATTGTTGACTAAATCTTTAATACTTTATTTTAAGAAATTAGCTATATACTATCCACCAATTTATGTTGATATCTGAAATACAAAAATGTGAAGATATTCGATTTTTCCTGAACTTTTTTCTTGCATTAAATAGTGCTTCAATTTTAACAAATTTGTAAGGAAACTTAAATTTCGTAGCTAAATGTTCATTTTGAAGTCCTTCTTTTTTATTCAAAAAATGTTTAATTGGCATCAAACAGTTTTTATTAAAAACGGCTTTTCATGTAAAAATGTTATTAAAAACTCAGCATTCATTTCTCGTTAAAAATTTAGTAAAATTTTCACTACAATCCACTTTCAAATTGAGACTATTTTCTTACATTATTCAGAATAAGAACTTTGCTACTAAATAACATATTTGTAAATAATAAATATTTCTATATTATAGCTAATAATATATATTATTATATAACGTTTTTCATTGTTAAAATCATTTACCTCGCTTGAAGCAGATGCTTACATATTAAATTTTACAAAAATACCAGTTTCAGCAGTTAATATAAATGTATACAATTACAAAAATTACTTCAATTTATATCATCTTTATGCAACTGCGAACAGGTTTCACAGTAAACAAATTGAAATTTCGTTTATGCCTTTGACTGACAGCAAATTCTATAAAAATGATAAAATTAATTAGCTTCATAAAATTACAATTCGAATTACTAAATATAATTAGTCAACTTATACTCTTACAAATGTTATGTATACATATACAGCTATGACTTAGAAATATTTTATTCTGTATTTCATAAAGTATACAATTGGCGAATTCTAAAATAAGAAGTTTTATATAATTATTAATACTTAGCATATTATTGAAATTAATTCAAAGATGTGTTTTATTTTATCCACATTTAAAATTTACAGAAATAATATGCACAACGAAATTTATTATTATATACAAAAAGATATAATATAAACTAGAAATATAAAAATTATATATATATATATAAGAATATTTTTAAGTGAATTTTATTCAGATCATAGATGAAGATTAGATATTGAACTATTAAGAACAAGTTATTTATGAAATTTTGTATAAGTAAGTACATTCCTTACGAAAATTGTAGTTTCATGATAAACAGAATTTTATATTAAAATGATTTTCATCCTAAAATGATAGTAAACTATGAAAATTGTAGATGGCATACATTAACGTTAAGATCAGACAATAGAATTATTATTTCTTAATAAAATCAATCAAATTACACTTTTTGTAACCTAACATATGCATTTGATTGAAAACAGACCGATATTTCTATGATCGTAATTCGCCCGGGACGGGATGCGGCAGGACTGTGACACAGAAAATGTCCTGCTTTTATTATTTATACAAGCATTGTATGGTGTAACTTAACAAACAAAAAAAAGATGTGTTAATGTGACATATAAATGTTTAAAAATTTTTACAATCTGATCAAATTTGAGCATATGGGGTCATCCAAAAAACGTTTATTAAGGTCAAAAAATTACTAAAATACAGAATTTCGACGGTTTTTGTTAAATTACTCTGACAAATCGAGCTCTATCAATTTCTGATATTTAAATATTATCCGCAAAACATATTGAGATTTCGAAATTTGCTTGTTGCATCTTAATACAATCAAAATTCATAAAAGGCGACCGTACTTTGTAAGCCATTTTCGTATAACATAGACCAATTTGAGGGAATTTTGAAGATCAATAATTTTTTTTATAAAAAATACTAATGTTATAGTCTCTAACAATGCTTTTTTGACTAGTACGGAATGAGTATTATATAAAAAAAAATTGTTGTTTTAATTCTATCAATAGTTCTTGAGTAATATCATTATGATCTTCAAGAATAAGTGCAATAATATGGAATTAGTTTAGAGTAGAGTGGTGTAAAACGTTAGAATGATTTCTCTTTCTGCATGAAGTAATTAATGTGGATCAAGTAAATAAATGCTAAAGAGATTCTAAAATAATAATTCTATCAAAAATCTATCCCAAGATCTTCATCATCATTGTGATGTTAGAACACAATGGATGTTCACTTTCAAAACTATCTCCATTCATAAAAATAATGTTTCTATGACATGCAGATCATATTTCAACCTTTTCCAACTTCATAATTCCTTACATGTTTAAAATCCCCAATGTTCCTGAAGTTTATACTAAAATTTTCATAACTAATTTTTGAATATAATAGTTTACTAAGTACTAATTTTTCAGAACGTAAATAAGAAAACGAAATATCTTTGAAATATTAATTCAACTTACCCATATACTCACATACATATACATACACACACCGTAGGTACTAACACAAATACACCCAGCGGAGTTTAACTGGGTGGGTGCGCTTCTACGCATATTTACTATGTGAGCCGTTAGGCGAACATCCTAGACGCTGTTTTAATGGTTGTCACAACTAGGGGGGGTTCCCGGCCAGATTTTGCAAAAGGTGTTGAATTTTTTTTATTTTTTGCACATGCATACTTTGACCCTTTTTAGGAAACCTATTAAATTTGCTAAGGACGCTATTCACTTTGAGGGGGTCTACTGGCCCCTCCAATTGGGTCAGTTTGAAGCCATTACGTCATCACTTGAATGTGAAAAAATTCGCTTTCAAAATCTCTGGCTAGAATGGGTCGATTTTCAATTTTCTTTTTACTAGCGACCTTAGATTTGTAAGTTCTAAAAGAATATAAAGTCAGAATTGAAAAAAGGCTTTTGGAAAGCCCAAAATAGGCATCCAGTGTTTCCACACTATAACTGTCTTAATTGATTCCATTTTTGTTTGAATTTATTTGCAATGGCTATGGCAGCTTTGAAGTCTAAACCAATGACAACACCTTCGGAAGACCTCAATCTACAATAACAAATTTAAAGTTTTCAAACTTTTTCAAAACTTTGGCCAAACTGGCACAAAAACTTTTTAAATACAAAATTCATTAAATCTCTAAAAGTATTTAAGGTTTTGAAATGCTTACAAAGCATTCCAATATGAATTATATTGACGCACATGTACATATTACAACAACTTTGGAAAGCCCAGAATTTCAGGCTATAGGGCCAAGTGTGGGTCATTGCAATTTATTGGATTTTACACTGATGCGTTATATCAAATATTCGCAATTTTTGTATTAATATAATTGTCTTATCGTACATTATGCGACAATGCAGAAAAAATCGTATATATGCACATAGGCGGGGCTAGAAGTGCGGGTAAACTTTTAAAATGAATTTTTCGAAAGTTTTGCAAATGTTTAACATGGAATTTCTCTTTCAATTCTTTACGGTTTTTAATAATTTTTTTTGCATTCGATGGCTAATGATCTCCTCTTTCTAAATCTATATTAACTATTAGTGCGCGATAGTTACATTTTTCAAAACAAGCAATAAACCAACAAATTTCGCACTTTCACAAAACTAACAAAAATAAAATATATTATTTGTAACAATTATTTTTACCTAAGTGTAATTTTTTATTATAAATTTAATCATTAATATACAAACTAACATATTTGCTGATCTCTACATGCATTAAATATGTTTTATAAATATCTAATAGCACAGTATAAACAGAAGAATTAAAACAAAATATTACAATCGCGCGTCATTTTCATGTGATCATTTTTCTGCATACACAGGATGCTAGTAGGGTATTAATGCTGCTTGTGCTTAATATATAATTAGTTGAACAAAAAAATATAAGTGAATCAGTATGAAGATCGATTTTAACTTTTGGATAAGTTAAAATATTCAAAGCTATTTACTTTCTATAGAAAATAAAAACATTCAAGCTTTTTTCTTCTGATACCTCCCCATCCTGGGAGGAATCAGATGAAAAAAGGTCACATATATCAAAAAATTAAAACCAACTTTATATAGAATGAAGATACATCATTTGCAGATTGTAATAGGTTAGCAAAGGGTTATTTAATATAATTATAATAATATTTGAAATTGATAAAACAATTAGAAATTTGAAACATCTATATATAAATAATACCTTATTAAAATGTACTAGGCAATATCAATATAAGTTTGAATTTAACAATTTGTTTTTAGCAGCATTCCACAATATGCACAACAATACATTATACAAAATATTTCAGAATGAATTGCTGCAGAAATATAGATGTGAAAAATGGATTTCTATCGTAGCTACAGCAACACAAATTGTTCTAATCAATGCCATTGGCTCTTCAATGTCAAATGAAATTTTCCTTTGAAAGACAAGACAACAAAATAAATACAAAGAAGGAAGGGTACACGCAAGGGCGTGCAGTCTGGGTGGGCGCGCTTCATCGCATAATTACTATGTGAGCCGTTAGGCGAACATCCTAGACGCTGTTTTAACGGTTGTCATGGCTAGAAGGGGTGGCTCTGGACCAACTTTTGAAAAAGGTGTTGAATTTTTTTTATTTTTTGCACATGTATACTTTGACCCTTTTTAGGCAACCTATTAAATTTGCTAAGGACGCTATTCACTTTGAGGGGGTCTACTGGGCGCTCCAATTGGGTCAGTTTGAAGCCATTACGTCATCACTTGACTGTGAGAATTTCGCCTTCAAAATCTCTGGCTATAATGGGCCGATTTTCAATTTTCTTTTTACTAGCGACCTTAGATTTGTAAGTTCTAAAAGAATATAAAGTCAGAATTGAAAAAAGGCTTTTGGAAAGCCCAAAATAGGCATCCAGTGTTTCCACACTATAACTGTCTTAATTGATTCCATTTTTGTTTGAATTTATTTGCAATGGCTATGGTAGCTTTGAAGTCTAAACCAATGACAACACCTTCGGAAGACCTCAATCTACAATAACAAATTAAAAGTTTTCAAACTTTCTCAAAACTTTTGGCAAAGTGGCGCAAAAACTTTTAAAATACAAAATTCATTATATCTCTGTCAGTATTTAAGCTTTTGAAATGCTTCCAAAGCATTCCAATATGAAATACATCGACGCACATGTACATATAACAACAACTTTGAAAAGCCCAGAATTTTAGGCTCTGGGGCCAAGTTTGGGTCCTTTTAATTTATTGGATTTTACACTGATGCTTTATATTAAACTTTCGGAATTTTTGTAATAATATAATTGTCTTAACGTACATCATGCGACAATGCAGAAAAAATCGCATGTATGCACATAGGCGGGGCTAGAAGTGCGGGTAAACTTTTAAAATGAATTTCGCGAAAGTTTAGTCAATGTTTAACATGGAATTTCTCTGTCAATTCTTTACGGATTTTAATAATTTTTTTTGCATTCGATGGCCAATGATCTCCTCTTTCCAAATCTATATTAACTATTGCTGTGCGCTAATAACTTTTTTCGAAATAAGCAATAAACCTGTAAATATCGCACTTTCGGAAAGTTGTGAAAATTGAATTATATATTATATAAAAATATATTTTATTAAACTTTAAATTTTATTATAAAATATGTCATTTCTATACTAAGTAGTATATTAATTAATAATAGATGTGCGTAAAATTTGTGTTGTTGTATAGCAATTGCAGAAGATTTAGTGTGAAATATTACAATCGCGCGTCATTATAATGTGTCCAATATTCTCCATACTCAAACAGCTAATATAGTGTTTAGGCTATTTGAGCATGATATACAACTAGTTAATAACAGAAGTATATAATACTATGTATAAGATTCGATTCTTATTAGGCAGACAAACTAAAATATTTTTAAATGAATATTGAAATATTGCTTAAAAAATAGTTTGAAAAGTTTGCCATTTCAAAGTTAGTTACTTGCATTTAAGAATAGAAGCATTCAACCTTTTTTCTTCTGATCCCTCCATCCTGAGGGAATCAGATGAAAAAAGGTCGCATACAATAAACAATTGAAAGACGAATTTGACCAAATCAAAGATACATCATCTGTAGAATTTAACAGGATACCTAAGAGTTTTTTATGATAATTTTATTATTTAACATTACGAATTTATAACACAATTAGAAATTTAAAAATGGTATGTAATCATAACATCACATTGCATGTAAGATCTAATATTTATTATAAATATAAGATTGAATTTGCAAAGTGTTTTTATAATAGCATTCCACGATATGCTTAGCAATACATAATGCGAAATTTTTCAGAATGAATTGCAGCAGAAATATAGCTGTGTAAAATGAATTTCTATCGCAGCTACAGCAAAACAAATTATATGAATCAATACAATTGGCTCTTCAATGTCAAATGAAATTTTCCTTAGAAAGACAAGATAGTCTAACAAACAAAATAAATACAAAGAAGGAAGGGTACACGCAAGGGCGTGCAGTCTGGGTGGGCGCGCTTCATCGCATAATTACTATGTGAGCCGTTAGGCGAACATCCTAGACGCTGTTTTACCGGTTGTCACAACTAGGGGGGGCTCTGGACTAACTTTTGGAATAGACGTACGATTTTTTTACTTTTTTTGCACATGTATACTTTGACCCT